>JALMQS010000083.1:14883538-14918538 GCA_024734495.1 Forficula auricularia | reverse complement strand
TGCCATATTAATTTGGTAAAGTTCTGATGATATAATCACTATTTAATAACATCACTAAAAAGAGAAAAATAAAAATAATTTTAAGAAAAAATAAAAAAGGACTTCAAAAAATTAAATTCAACAAATAAAATACACTAAAAGGTATAAAATAATTATTATCTTATTTAGTTTCAACTAAACGACGAAATATTAACATGAAATTACTTTTTGAAATCGGTACCAAACAAACTATACCTATAAGCGTACTAAGTAAGATCCGTCGAATGCGATTCATAAAAGGAATATGTTTGGCACCGACTTCAAAAAGTAATTTCATGTTAATATTTCGTCGTTTAGTTGAAACTAAATAAGATAATAATTATTTTATACCTTTTAGTGTATTTTATTTGTTGCATTTAATTTTTTGAAGTCGGTTTTATTTTTTTCTTAAAAATTATTTTTATTTTACATTACATAAAGAGATCAAATTGACCAAAATACAATAAAAATTCGTCCATTGTTACTTAAAATAGGTGCTTTCAGAGAAATAAATATGAATAAAAAAAATTCAAAATTTCAAGTGAGTCCTCATAATTATATTAATATACTTAAGGCCTTACATTAAATTTTTCAAAACGATTAAGTACATAATGTTTAAATATCGATCATTTGCCGACTCCTTGTTCAAAGACTATTAGAACTTTGATTTTTTTTTATAATCACTTAATTAATAATTCGAGAATTTTATTGAATTCAAAGATAACCAAATCAAAATCTTCAATTTAAAAAATTAACTTAAACCTCAAAAAATCGATAGTTATAGTTATTTTTTGGGTTCTGTTGATTTTTGATGTAACTAGTTATTTTTTTATGGGACGGGGTGTTACGTATATTGAATTCTCAAATTTTTTTTCTACTTATTACTCAGGACGCCTGAGAGACAGGTGAAGACTGCCGCCCTAGTATTGAATTCATTTAAAACATTTTTTTGCTTATTTTGTATAAAAATGTCTGTTATTAATAAAAAAATTTTTTTTCTACCCCTTGGAAGATTAATAAATTAAGAAATTGAAATTATGAATGTATAGTGTATTATAATAAAAAAAGATTATTAACTTTAAATCACTCCTCCCAAAACAATCTGGAAAATATGCGGAGAGCCTACAGAGTCTTGAAAAATTTAGATTAATAATAATGATTGTAGGTAACTTGAAGAAAACTTTTTATCCATAAAAGTTTTGTTATCTGTTTGGAAGATAGCTAAAAAACGGAAGTTTATACTGAGTTTGTTCTATAATATAGGTAGACAAAACATTTTGTGTTACCTAAATTTCTCGAAAATTATATTTTAGTTTTTTGTAAAAATTAAAGGTTTTTTTTTTAATAATGACAAAAAATAAAAAAAAATCAATCTTAAGAATCAAATATAGCAAAAAAATCAGAATTTTAAATTCTGTAGCAAGTCTTCTGTATCAGGAAAAAATTAGTATTTACTTCCCCTTATGCAATTAAAATTCGTGAGCAACATCGTTTAATTGTTGGGATTACCAACAGGAACAAGTGTTTTTTAAACTGATAAAATAAAATAAAATTTTCTTTTAAATTTTTATAATGATAAGGCGATTAAAAAAAGACTATACAAAATTATTAATTGGTTAAGCAAGCCACATCGGTCAGCGCCTTGATCCTTTTCGACCCTGATATTATCAATTACATTATAAGTAATATCTTTAATCTTTGTGATAGAAGTTTTGAATCAGAAAATAATGAGATTTACACAAATTATGCAAATAATATTCTCTCATTAAATATATAAAACTTGTATTTCCCTATTTGGCAAAATGGGGTTTTTGAACATGTATAATAGAAATAAATAAATGGAAATATTTACTATAATTTTTTCCATTTGTATAAAAATGGCTAGAAATATTTTTATAAAATTTTCTATTTGGATCAGATGTTTTCCAACCTTGATTATAGGCCAAAGAACATTTTGATATCAAAAGGAGGTTGGGGGGCACTAATGGAAATTATCAAATAACTCCTAAACTATTAGATCTATGAAAAAATTCCGTTAGAAGCAGAGTTGTAGAGAATGCGATTCCTGGCAATTTTTAACCGACTTCAAAAAAGGAGGAGGTTCTCAATTCGACTGATTTTTTTTTTTTTTTTTTTTTTTTGTGTGTCTATGTTACCTTATATCTCCGCCAATTGTGAACAGATTTTGATGATTTTTTTGCATTGGGTTCAGTCTAGCTTCCGATTGGTCCCGTTTTTTTTCATTGGTATTGGACCTTTTTTGATATGTTTGTTCAGGCATAACTTCTTTGTTTATGAACCGAGTTTAATTATTCTTTTTTTATTTGAAAGAGTGTACCTTAGGGGTGGTACCATAATAATTTGGTCAAGTTCTGAAGATATGATCAATGAAGAAATAACGAAAATCTCCAATTCTTATGACCAAATAATCGAAATTATAATAAATAAAATCTTTTATAAAAAAATCTTAAAACATTCATTTAAAACCCGCAAACGGTTCGAGAAAATTTCTATATTTATGAATTGAATTTTATTATCATTTTCTGATGGACAGGAGATTGAGAGAAGGATTTTCATCCAATCGACTTGATTGGGGAATAATGGAATTGAAATAATTATCGGAAAAGAGGTTTTTTTATCTAATTAGATTTTTCCTCTTATTAAAACAAGGACTAAATATGAATAAGGACACTCGATGGTGGAGAAGCAATCTCCGGAATCGAAGCTAAAATATAAGGTATACATTAATTAATGTAAAATAATTGGTTTAATATCATTTTCCGATTCATTCGCCCGACGCTTTTTCTTAAGAGATGCATTCAAGATATTATATTAAGTCACTATTAATAACATCACTAAAAAGAGAAAAATAAAAATAATTTCTATAAAAAAAAAAATACAACCGACTTCAAAAAAATTAAATGCAAAAAATAAAATAATAAAACTCAAAATAAAATAAAATGCACTAAAAGGTATAAAATAATTATCTAATTTAGTTACAACTAAACGACGAAATATTTACATGAAATCACTTTTTGAAGTCGGTGCTAAACAAACTATATAAGCGTACCCGGCAAACGTAATAAGTAAAATCCGTCGAGTTCGATTCATAAAATGTATATTATTGGCACCGACACAAGTGATTTTATGCAAATATTTCGTCGTTTAGTTGTAATTAAATTGGATAATTATTTTATACCTTTTAGTGCATTTTATTTTATTTTTGAGTTTTATTATTTTATTTGTTGCATTTAATTTTTTTGAAGTAGGTTTTTTTTTATTGTTTAATCGTTTTCCACGTGCGGTAATCAGCAGAGGAGATAATTTATACAAATTATATTTATTTCCAAGGTAACAAAAATTTATTTATATTTATATTTATATCAAAATAATATTCCAAAGGGGGGGGGGGGGGGGGGGTCGGGCAGGCTAGGCGGTAGCATGACAGCGAGCTAAACCAGGGGACCCGAGGTTCGAATCCGACTCGGAGTGCATCCAGCTAAAATCTGACCCCGGGAGTAGAGACAAATTTGAAAAATAAATATATAGTATCGTAAAAAAGTGGCTTATGGCTAAAAAGGCCGAAAAGCCCAAAAAAAAAAAAAAAAATATTCCAAAGGGGGTCAGATAGGCTAGGTGGTAGCGTGCCAGCCTGCTAACCTGGGGACCCGGGTTCGAATCCGACTCGAGGCATCCAGCTAAAATCTGACCCCCGGGGGTAGAGACAAATTTAGAAAAAAATATAATTAGTATCGTAAATTGGCTTATGGCTAGAAAGGCCGAAAAGCCAAAAAAAAAATATTCCAAAAAAATATCAATTTTGCAAATAAAAATGTAAATTACCGAAAGTAGTAGTGTTGACATTTCTAAAGAAGGGGTTGTCAATTACTAAATCAGATTCAGATTTTTTGTTTTGAAAAGTATATTGGTTCTCGAAATGATATGAAATTATTGCATAGTTTCAAGGGGCAATAAAATGAATTATTTTAAAAAAAAAGGGTGTGGATAGAAGGTTTGAAGTCCCTGCCTGGTATATCCTCCAGTTCAAGCATGTCAAAAACAAGTCCAGACGAGTTTTAGTCGAATAAAAATTCTCCCCCCTTTAAAATAATAATAATACAAAAATGGAATAAATAAAGATGATTCGGGAATCTTTGGACTAATTCATTTCTAAGATCTCTCAATATATTAGATCGGAAATAGCTAAGAATGCCATAGACAAGTCATAGCTTGCTTAGAGCAATAGAATTAGGAGGAATTTAAGATTTTCTTATAGGACAGGCTGATTTATTGTCGAAGATGGTCGATTTCCATCTCAGGTATTGTGAAGTTTAAATCACAAGAATGAATTTCTGACTCTTAGCCTTACTCACACAAAGCAGTATCTGTTTGGGGCGAAGATCCCAAAATATTCAGTTGTTTCATGTCCATTTTTTATTTAAATAAAAAATTAATAGGTTTTTTGGACAATTTTATATTTTATTAACGTATTTTATTAATTTTTGCACAACGTTTCGTCCGTTTCCGGACTTTATCAAGTGCTCAATCAGTTAACACATTAAACGTCTATAAAATAGTGAGACCATCGAGAAAACAATCAGTGTACTATAATATTAGCCAACACATATATTCAACGAGCAATCAATTGAAAACTTAGATCATATAGAAATTATATGGCTCGTGTCAAGCATCTAATAACATGCATATTTTATTTTAATCCCAAAATATATTTTTTTAAAATTTAATGTTATATTTGAATAAAGAAAGCGAAGATTAAAATAAAATTTCAAAAAATGAAGTGTACTTTTTTTGGTCAGCATTCCCTGGTTGAAAAATCACCAAACGCCTCTGATATATATATATATATTTGAAGTTTTATCGTTTTATCTCGATAAATATTTCGGGCTGGTAATCTTAGCGCTTAACAGCGCCAAATTTATACCGAGATAAAACTTCATATATTTGCTTTATTTGTGAAACTCACCTTGAATAAATTTAATCAACTATTATTAAATAATGTTTCACCAAGAATCAACACGACTTTCCCTAACAACTATTAATTTTATACTTATTTGATTGAAGCATGATTGTTTACATTAATATTGGTCATTTTTAAAAAATGTTACATATAAGTTAACAGCTTCAGAATGAGAAGCCAAAACATCGTTCGTCAATAAAAGTGATATATTTTGAAATTATCAGACTGTTTTATATAATACATCTTATCTATATTTGTCAAAGGTAGAGAGAGGCTTTATTTGAATTCGTATTTTTGAAAAAAATAAATATTAATCTTGAATATATTTTAATGTTCAAAAGAAGACACGATTCTAATATTGTCAAGGTTAACTAACGATCAAGAAAGAGTAACTAAAACTAAATGAAGGAGGCGTGGAAGTAAGCAGAACTAAACCAAGGCAGAAAAGACGACACCTTTCAAATTCACTGCCAATGGAAAGCCTTAAAGTACGCCTCTAGATCGCTTTTAAATGCGTCTCATTTAAAGCTTGCCAGATAAACTTCAGAGTGAGCAGCCTGAAAACTGCTAGTAGCATTGACCTCGATCCTGATGGCTTGTTTACCAACAGCAAGATGAGTTTGAACTTTAGTTTCCTGGTATGTTGTCCTCTTCCTATGATAATAACTAGAAAACGTTATTTGAATCCTTTTTTTAGAGAATGAAATTGCATGATGAAGCATAAAGCTATACCGTTATTGTATTTCATTTTCATTCGGGAAGAGAAAAGTATGTGAACTTTCAATTTCAAAAGTATGAAATTTTAAATGATTTTATAAGAGGTAAGAAAAATCTGACTGGCGTAACTTTACACCATATCCCCTCGGGTTTATTTATATAATTGTATTTTTATTACAATAAATATATATATTTAATTATAATCGAGCAGAAAATACTAGTGGTTTTAGAAATATGTATCTTAAAAAGTGTAAAAACTACATTTTTGATAGAGTTAATATAGAAGTAAGTAATTTGATAGAAATAATTAAGGAAACTGGAAAAGTTTTACAATAAACATCCTAAAAATAATATTTTTATTAATTATTTTTAGAAAAATATCAATAGTAAGTAAAGTATGCAGTTTTCGATATTGACCAAAATGTAATGAACCCCTAATCTCAATATAATAGAACAAAATATAAAATGTTGATTTAATTTAAAATAAGCTGACGTGTTCTGATATGGCCATCCACTTGACTTTACCATACAACCTGGCCCCTCAATTATATTTAATATTTAATAAAATTATTTATAATCATGTAGGAGAGGGGGTTAGTTTTTCCATTTTTAGACTCCTGGGGGCCCACTGATTATGTATACAAAATTTGATTGAGTTTGGTACAAGAGCCTAAATTTTCATTTTTTGACTCTACACCCCCCCCCATTTGGGCGGTTAGTTTTTGCATTTTCAGACTTCTGGGGTTCAACTGATTATGTATACAAAATTTGGTTGAGTTTGCTCAAATGGTCTAGATTTTTAATTTTTGACCCCCTTAATTAACTACGAGAATAACTACAAAACGTACAAATTTGAGAAAAACTGTAATTTTGATAGAAAATACTGAAATGGAGGTTATTAATCCAAACTTTTCTGCTAAATATGACAATCATTATTAATTTTTTTTTCGACACCATGTTCCTTAATAATCTATTATGAACTCTCCTCACCGGACATTCCGAACAGATTTAAGACAGAAAGTATTAACTATAAATAAATAAATATAAACAGATATAGATTATTATAAGACTTGAAAAAATAATTAACATCAAGAAAGTAATTTAACACCTATATTGTAAAAATATAGTTTTAGATATTCCAATGAGATAGATATATTTAGGAATATTCAGTTAGATTGTGTAGAGAGAGTGGAAGAACTTTTTATGAAAAAATAAGCCGATTAAAACTCAAAAAACCAATAAAGTGTAAAAATATATACGAAATTAACAGAAAATTCAAATGAATTATTCGGATATTTAAATTAAATAGTTAAAGGTCTGTTCTCTTGGATGATAAACAACTGATGTAAAATATCATCTTTAGCTCATTAGTAATTTATGATCCAAGTTCAATGGAAAAATTTATCTTGAAAATAATTATATTCTGGTACCTATCTTTGAAATAATTATGGAGGTTTAATTCGTTATTATATTCCCCAGAGATAATTAAAATTTCACTTTTTTATTTTTTGAAAGAAAGAATTATTATACTTTTTTTTAGATAAAGGTGATTTTGAAATTTTATAATCATTAAATGTTGAAGAAGAAATAATAATAATCTTTTAATCTTATTTATAGTCATATATATTTATATGACAGGTGTCTAAAAGGGAGGAGCACTGTCCTCTAAAAAGATAGCGCAATGAAATAGGGACTTAACATAGATCATCAAGTATATCTAACACTCCTTTTTAAACTATCTAGGTTCGTAGAAAATAACTTTTTGCAAATTTGCTATTTTTATGCACTCCGTCTACTATGTTCGTGGTAGAGAATTTTAGGTATTTTTAGACACCCTTTTAATTATATGCCATCTTCATGCAGAATTATTAGTTTGAAATCTTTTTATTCTTTGAAATTTTGATTAATATCGAAATAAACTGCAACGGATAGTTGCTAGACTTTATCCATTAGTCGTTCGAGACTGAACCCACTTGGCTAAAAAGATATTCAGATTTAAGTGAATAAAGGCGTAGGTATTCAAAAATCACAAAATGACCAAAATTATACCGACCATTACATTAACAAATACTTAAATGTTATTTTTCTTAGAAGTTTATTCTTCAAATTTAAATTTGATAGAGTTAGGCTAAATTATCTTTAATATAATAAATTTTTTTGCCGAATGACAAACTAGGTTTTAAAAAAGTTAAATAAATTAAAAAACACCTAGGGTTTCTAAATCAGTCAATTTGTTAAAGCTTTTTCTTATTTAATACATATCAGATATTATGTTGAGGATGGATACTTGAAGGAGTCCGATACGTCATCAATTAATAAATTAAAAAGGGTACAATTAATATAGATTAATTTAATTTTTCCATCTCTCTGATTTAAAATAAATTAATCTAAAATGTTAGAAGTTTTTCTTTGGAGAGGGGCTGATTTATGGTATTAATACCGCAGGATTGGATTATTAAAATAATATTTGTAATGATGTTAATAATATTGATGGCCAATCCCATTTAATTATTGAAGAAGGATGGAAGATTCTCCGAAACGGTGGTTTCAAAATAATATTACAAGGGGAAAACATTTTCAATAAAGTAGTCCCTTATTTATATTTGGACTGCCTTCATCCAATCTTGAGGTAAAGTAATTTAACTTTGAAAGTTATTTATTTGAAAAAAAATATAAAATTAATTTTTTCCAACAATTCCTTGATCTTGTATCAAATTAATTAACCTTGATACGATGTGATATGCTATGTCGTAAAATGAGACATCTTTTCTTGGAAGATTAATTCATTTAATCTCCATCTTCATATTATATAACAAGTGAAGAATTTTTTGAAAATTCTGTGGTATTATTTATTATATGTAATTATTTTAATAAATATATATAAACCTAGAAAATAAATGAAATCATCAATTTTATTAATTTTTGTCGTAATCCATTAGAATCAGAGATTAGAAAATAATAATCTTATTTTATTATTGATTGTTTCATTAGCAAACAAATAAATATCTTCTTCCTCTGATGAAAGATATTATATGTTAATTCCAAAATAAATAATACACACAGGCGCACACATCATATCATTATTTACTGTGGTAAAATGATTATAAAGCGGCTAAGTGCGATTGGGATTCGGATATCGAGAATAGTTTACCCTATACATATCTAGATTATAATTAACAAATTCATAAATTGAAAGTTTTTTTGCCGAGGGTAGCAGAATTTTTATATATGAAGGAGACAATAAAAGAGTGTGTCTTCTACTGGAATTATAAATTTTGTTTATTTATAACGAAATAAAATTTATAATTCCAGCAGAAGACACTCTTTTATTGTCTCCTTCAACACATTCTTATTTAAACTTAATTGAAAATTTTTTATCTGATTGAATATAAATTATATTGCCAGTATTTTTCAAAAACTCCTACTCTTTGCAAAACACCTAATTACTTAATATTATAATTATTATTAAAGTAAAGTTTAAAAAAATATGGGAAATATTTAATTTTTATATTTTCAAAATATTATATTCTGAAAATAAAATCTTCTTAACCGAATAAAACCTTAGGACCATACACATCGCGAAAAATTGTTCAAGTAGACTAGAAAAATAATAATAAGTAAAAGAAAGACAGTGTTATTAATGTTTTCATATAAACAAGAAAAATACTCGAGATATCAAAATGGTTGTTATTTGTCGTTGATGAGGAAAGAATAAACCTATTTGTAGTTTGCTCTTAATTTTAGGTTCAATAGTTTGGAAATCAGGTGAGGAAAAATAAGTATTATTTATCCCAGAGCACACGAAAAAATTCGACCCTTCAGCAAAGAAATCTATTGGTTAAAATTTTGGTACGATTTTCGATTTTAGGAAAAATAAATATATATATATATATATAGCTTGAAATTGTAACTTATTTAATTTACGAACCAACATTCTCGAAGAGATTAGAGATAGAGACAAACGTTGTATCGAGACTAATATAGGGTTCCGTTTTATGTTAGTAGGTATAATAAAACAACAAATCTAAATTATTTTTAGATATGATATTTTACCAACTTTGAAAATATGTTACACCATATGTATAATAAGGTTGATTTATCTTGTTTGGTTATCTAGTTATCAGATTCAAAATTAATTTCGGCAAATACACTAAATATTATTTATTGATAAAAATGTTCAATATGTTTCTGTATAAATATTTTCTGATAATATTTTCCCTGAAAGAATATATATTATTTTTTTGCAACGAAATTTTCTCTGGAGAGAGGACTGGTAGAAATTTTAATTGAATGTAATGGAAGACAGCCCAGGGGTAGTGAGGAAAGAACAAATTAACAGATCAAATAAGGTGTAATTTATTGGAATCCTTCCTTCTTTCCTTTCTTTCCTTTCAAACCGACGTTTCGGATTCTTTGAAACCCTGAAGAAGGAGGGAAGAATCCTCAGAAACGTCGGTTTGAAAGGAAAGGAGGAAGGATTCCAATAAATTACACCTTATTTGATATGTGTTAATTTTTCTTTCCTCACTACCCCTGGGCTGCCTTCCATTACATTCAATATATTAATTTATTAAGTTTTGAGCACTTAGATGGCGATCATCATGCTAATATGCCAGTGTATTCAGAAATTTATACTTTAATGATGGAATTTTTATTGAGATCTTTTTGGATATGCTTGTTTACCTGGTGGATGGTAATATAGGATTTTTAGCATGAAAACCACCAGGTAAACAACCATATCCAAAAGACCTCAATACAAATTCCATCATTAAAGTAAGTATATTATTTTATTCGAGATTAAGTAAAATGTTAATTTTCTACAATACACTACTAACAATCTCTTTTTGAAAGAAGTTGGACTTTTATCCATCATATTACTTTTATTCTGATTTCCCGGCCTGTCTGATTTCAAAAAATACTTTCATTTCTCTCTAGATCTATAAAGAAATATAAAGAACGTTTACCACAAATTACCTATTCTTAAATACTGAGGCGATAATTTTCGATTTCTAATTGTAAGAACTTCAAGGTTAAATTTTATGAATTTGATTTACTCTTTGAAAAGTAAATATGTTATGATGTAATCAATGCAATTTATTGAATATTGGCGATTTTGGAAATAGATTTTGACTGATAATGAAATTACATTCGTAATATCAAAAAAATCATTTTTTAATAAATTCCGAATAATTAAATTATACCTAATATTCTTTAAAAAGATGTAGGGAAGATGTTTTGATTCTAAGTAGTTTTTTACTTTGAATTACAGAGAATAGTATTTTACTTTCACTTACTCAAGTGAAAATTTTCCTATGGGCAGTTTCATATTTTGTTTGACGTGAGACAGATATTTTAACTTTACTAAGATCTAATTTTTATTAATTCTAAGTAAAAGTAAATTAATTGGTTTAAAAGATAGAAATGGCGCCTGCCGGCTGGGCTACAGATTTCGGGCTTTCCAGCTTCAGAACTTGCAGTTCAAAAATGCAGAAAATCAGAAAAAATTCAAATTGTCGTATGCTCTCAAACGGTTGTAACTAATGAGCCGAAATTGATCATAGAAGTTTGTATAAATAAACTTCTGTGCCAAGTTTCAAGTTTATATCTCAAACCTTTCGTGCAAAAGATAAAAAATGGTCATATTAGGTACTAATATTTGCGAAAAGTGTACCGAAACTTTGCTTTCTCTTTTTCATCCAATTATATATATAATTTTTTACAATTATATACTAGCTGAATGATCTAAATAATGTTGAATTTTTTATTTTTTTTATTTTATGCATACGATAATACAAAAATGAAAACTCGTAAAAAGTTAAGACTGTTATATTGCCGATGATACCGAAATGTTTTTTCCTTTTCAAAAAAAAACTTTATATATATGGGGTAACGAAAAAATTCGAAATTTCAGAAATACTTTTTATATGGTTTATAGAATAGGTATATTTTAATTTTATCCAATTATTAAATATAGTAAATGAATTGAAGACCCCAGAATGGGTTAAGTCCTTTTTTTAGAAATGAGTTTATGACGTATCTGGTGGCCAGCCATCGTCACTACTGGCAAGGTGAAATCACTTTCAAATAAAGCGGTAAGTTACCAAGATACACTAGCTTTATTCGTTTTGGATGCCTTGGGCGCCCTTATGTCAGCCTCAAGTCACTAACCCATATTCGTTTAGGAATACCAACCGACTTGGTGTGCCCCAGCCCTATTCGTTTTGGGATAGTTGTGGCACTGCTGGGCCTTCTTGTGGCGTGCACCAAGTACACATGCTCATCGAGCATGGTCACTTGGGGCACTCTTGGTTAATCTTCGCACCATTTTGAATTTCAAAACACCGATTTTTTATATACTCTGTTTTAAACTTGAATTTATTATTGTTATTTAATTTAGAATAATGAATGACCAGGAAAGTTATTATTTTATTAAATTATTTATATAAATTATTCTTTTAAGTCGTTTATTTTTTATTATTACATTGAATATTAGTTTCTTCTGCTGGAAAAATAAATTTTTAATATTTTTGGTTAAAAAAAATAAATAATTAAAAATTATTTTATTAAAAATAAAACAGAAGACTCTCATTTTATTTTTTAACCTAAAATAAAAACAATTCTGTTACCATCGACAGTGAAATCTTTTATTCAACTAATACATTTTTAATAAGTAGGTTATAATGAAAGAAAATAAATAAAATTAAATACATTTTCAACTTATTTATAAAGAGACTACAGTTTAAAGGGCAAAATTTATTTTTCTAGAAGACACATTTTTTTTTGACTTTTCGACCTTTCTAGCCATTAGCGAATTTACGATACTAATTATTTTTTATTAAATAAGTTTCTACCCCCCCCCCCCCCCACGGGTGACAACATTTTTTATTGTCTCCTTTAATAATAATATAAAAAAATTCCGATCATTTGAAGTTCATCATCTGAGCTTGATGAAGATTCACAATCAGAATCACTTTCGAGAAGTAATTTTATAATGGAAAATTCTTTTCCATAAAAGTATCCATTATTTATTTATAACTAGGTACCTATATTATTTATTTAAAATAATTATTAAATAAATAAATTATATAAATAAATATATAACCTATTATATATGTATACCTACCACTCTTAATTATTACACTAGAATAAAAATAATATTTTTTTTTTTTAAATTTCGTTATTCGAATATAGCCATGTGTCAAAAATACATTCGTTTTAGAGTCAACCAAACTAGGGCACACCTTAAGTGCCCCGGCTGAAAAAAGTGACACCAGATGGTGCACTTGACTCAACTTAAGGCACACACGCAATTTCCAAAACGAATAAAGCTACTATGTTTTTATTTTTAGAAGAAATGGAAAGAATGTTTCAAGTCCATGTCTTTTTTCATAACTTAACTTTAGTTGTTAATTGTTAAAATATACTATCTTTATAAGAAATAAATTCGGCATCATAATTATTTATATTGCTTACACTCGATTGGGATGTTTTCTTCTTCTTCAAGTGCAATACTCGATTCCGAGCGTCGGGGATTACTATAGAGAGCATTCTCTCCATTGTGATTTTCCTGGGGAAAATTTTCACAGGGGTGGTATTCCATTGCCTTCCCCTGGATTTAGTGAGGCGCCTTGAATTTTTGATAAATATGAAAATTGTTCTGATGTTTAAGGCGAGATTCGATCCCGAGTAAACTCTGACAAGATAAAAACAATAATCCTTCCAAAAGATTCATTTGCGCGAAATACACGATTTTCTAAAATTCAACACCGCTTCGGGATTAAATTGGACACTAACCGAACAAACGCATTCGCCAATTCGTTTATCCCTATGACTTCTAGAGACTGGAACGTGCTTCCCCGCCCGTCTTCCCAGCTACATATAACCTTCAGTCTTTCAATGACCAGCATCCACAAATACCTTCAACTCCGACCCAATCTCTGAAATCTCTTCTTTTCACGATACAAGGTTCCAGCCCGGATAGAGATTGTACCTTTTTGGTGCATCTTCTTCTTGTATCAATATCATTAGAAAAAAGCGCATTAGCCACTGCTCTACTGGCGCCTTGGACTGTTTTAAGTTTTTAAGTATATTTATTTTTAATATTGAAGGTTTAAATTTGGTCTCCTGCAAAATTTACGAAATGTGACTTAGCACGTTTTTTCGAGGAGTCTTTAATTGATTTATTATCGTCTGGTGAATGCGTTAATTCGATTGTTTAATTATCAAATTTGATCAAATTTTAAATTGAAAATATAATTTGTGAAAAATTTACAGATAGAGGATTCGCTCCCTTGTTATCTCACAAAAGCTAAGAATCTACAAGGATGAAAAAGACAAGTTTTAGTAGAAAATAAATTATTGTTAATTTCGGTTATTCTAGAATGACGCTTACTTAGGTTAGATCGATCCTCGTTATATATAAGTAATAAATAATAAATAGCACTTGAGTGAAATGAAGACTAATAGAGAATAATATTTTTGATTCTTTCTTTCCTTTAAATTTATTTATTAATATCAAATGAGCATTGTGATATACGCATACTGGTGACCAGAATAACCATTGAATTCACTGAAGGATTTTGATTTTTTTTTTGAAATTCTGTCGAAATGTTTGTATTTTCAAAACGATGAACTGATTAGATTTTTGTCAGATGAATTCACAAAAATTCTAAAAATCAGAAAAACGAGCTTTTGAAAGGTGTAGCAAAATTTATATTAATAAGCTTCATTTTCGTGATAAGTTCAAGATGTTCGCTACTAGAAAAATAGCATTTGTACTAAGCGTAAAAACATGATTAATGTTTAACTATTTTCAAGTTTTATAATTTGACGATATAATAAACATAATGTAGTGATTTCATTAGCTCAATCTATTCTTTTAAAAAGGCAAAGTAACGTTCAGAATTACATAAAGAGGGAAAATCATTTGGTCAATTAATTAAAAAATTTAGTATGCATTAAAAAAAATAATTTATATACGTAAAGTTTATATTCAAAGTTTGCAAAGTAATTCAGAGTTATTTTATGGAAAAATAGATTGTTTAATTAAAATCTTTCATTGCAGTTGTTAAGACAATACGGATCTATAACGTAGAGGATAGGCCCGAGCCCCAGCGCAATATTGCTTTAATTTAGAAATTATTTATTACTTTAGTGTCGAAGGAATGTAGAGGGGATTTGAGCACCTAAGCAATCGACGAAATATTTTATTAATAGCTTAATATTGGTGAATTATTATTAATAAATAATTAATATCAATACCAAGGAGAAAATCTTCATACATGGTGCTGGACAGATGTTCCCTTATTTATTCATATTAGAATATTTTATGGTAAAAATTTTGGTTTTAAGTAAAAATCAAGTGAACACTAAAGTAATTTTAGTATTTTATTGTGTATGCAACATGTACATTGTCCATCCATTAACTGCATACACAATAAAAACTAAAATTACTTTAGTCACTTGATTTTTACCTAGAACCAAAAGTGTTCCGCAAGACCTCCAAAATTTTTACCTTCTAATAAATAATGAATTTTTCTATAAATTTTAAAAATTATTTTTGATAATCCGTCATATGGAAATGGTATACCAACATCTCTTCTTATAAGAATGGCAAAGTGAACAAGTGAGTAAATAGAAAAAAGATAAAAATAAAGTAGATTATATTAAAATAACCTAGGTCAGGATATGATTATTTTTAAAAATGAAGCATGTTACTAAAAAAAAAAATTGATGCATTATTATGGAGAAATAATAAATGTTTATAATTACTTAATACGTTGATAAAATTTTTTGAGTAAATTTTTAAAACTTTCGATATCTGTTTTGATTAAAAGGTTTCAAAACATGTACAAAGTATATAATCAAGATTTAACATTTGAAAGCTGTCAAATGTATAATTAATTATTGGCACTCTGACAAAATAAAGATCACATCCTCTATGGACACCCGAGGATTTTTAAATCTTAAAAGAATGTCCTAATGACGGACATTCAATCACACCAATAATAAGAATTTACCGATTTAAGAGATCAGTTGTCATTTATACCATAAGAATAATACTACATCAGTGTAAGGAGGTACTTACGCGAAAACTCTTGCCAAATTAAAATCAGGTAATAAATTGGAGTTAAAAGTATTCATTTTGAATTCCATTACATTTACCAAAGAACTAACTATTCATTATTATTTACAATTTATTCCTGAATGAATAAGAAATGACTTCTTACATCAACTGTCAATTGAGTACTGGATGTCTTAGTAGAAAAAAATTCCCGAATAAAAAAAGTCGATTATATCATTGCCACATACACATTTCCTGCTATGGAAAAATGGGTCTTTCAAAATATTTTATTTCTCAAAAATTTTTATTACGAGAATTTTAAATATTATTGATGTACAATTATAATGAAATGTGGCTTTAACCTACCACAGACCTTCAACATACTCCTCGTGTATATTTATTTAAATTAAAAATTTCATATAATGTTGTCTTTTAATTTTTAATAGCACTTGATCCATTTGCGTACTTTTTTAGTTTTTCAAAATTTCCAAGAAAAAGGCTGAACAATTTTTGATAAAAATTTTTGTGTCAAGAAACAAAGTTCTTATGTTTACAAAAAAGTCGCAAAAATCGAATTGTCCCTTTTGATGTATATGGTAAGGTGACCTGACCATTCGTCCCCGATTTCCGTGGAAAGTCCCCGAAACAAGACTTGTGTCCCTGCTTATTTTTGTCCCCGATCCTCTACTTTTTCTTAAAAGTTACAACATAATCACCTGGTATGGACACCTCACAGCTTTCACATTAGTTTCCCCCTTATTTGATTGAAATCACCATACCAATTTTCTCATTTTAAATTACTTCAATTTGAGTCTTCGATTTTAGCCCAAAAATAGAGATACTTCTTCTAGCCTCTAGATAGCTTAAGATTCAAATCACAAAGTTCTGTGACCTATACCGGTAATCCGATTTCAACCAAAAGTTTACTGTACTACTTCTAGTCTATTTCGATCTTAAGTTTCGAATTTCGTAGCTCTGAGATTTAGCGTTGCGAGCTAAAATCCATTGGTCCAAGCATACATACGTACCTCCCTACGTTTCGGAACCGTAACTCTCAGAGCTACAAAATTCTAAACTTAAGCTCGATATAGACTAGGAGTACAGCAAGCTTTTGGTTAAAATCGAAACATCGGAAGTTGACAGTTACATGAAAGATTTTCTCGAATACAGCTATAACGTTTTTTTTTTTTAAATTGGTCTACTTATCAAGTATCATAGGGTATTAGTCGCGTATAAAATTTAATCCGATTGAAATAAAGGAAGTGGGTGTCGTAAAATAAATATTTTAATCGTTCATATATCTAATCAGCATTTAATATTTAATATTTATCTAAATATATAATTTCATTTTGATACCTTCATTGGTTTTTGAGATAGAGCGTACACAAAATTTAGTAACTTACACACACCTAAAATTGAACTGTTAAGCGGATTTCTAGTTGTCTCATTATACTGAATTCGAATTTTATTTATTTTATAATATTTTAAATATCTCGAAACTAACAATCAATGACTTAGACCACTTTCATAATTATGGGAACATATATACTATATACAATAACTCACAAACGCACTAACAGCCATTATGAAAAAATAATTAAAAAATATAAAATTTTCGATGTTCACTATGAAAAGTTTTATTGTAGAAGGGAGCGCTGTGAATTCACTAACTTTTTTTTTATCAAAATACGTTTAAGTCATTTTTGAGATAATTTCGAAAATATGAAGTACAAAAACATCATTTTCACGCACAATTACAATACTTCACTATAACCCGTATGGTAAAGTAAAGAAAATAATCATTTCCTTTTTTCAATTTTTTGGACCCTCAATTGCTCAGTTCGCTCGCGCAAGAATTCGACCCTGATAATTTACAAATTTACAATATCTAAATGAAATCATTTTTTAAGGTTATTGACATTTTTTAGTATATCATCATTTTATTATCATTTTAAAGATAAGATTAATTCATACAGCCAAAATAAAAGGCCAGCCTCACTTTTCAAGAATTTCATTCAATATTTTTGTCGACGTTTTTTTTCAAATTTTGATTTTCATAAAATATAAATTAAAGACCACATAAATTAGATATTAATTAAACATTCATCTTAAACTTTCATGAAATCACACAGAAACTTAAAGGATTTATTAATTATATAATCGAAATATTGTCAATAATCTTCTCCTTCTTCTTCTTTGTGAGGTCTCAAAGACCTGTTAGTGCCTTTTATCGGCCTTCCCTACTTCGTCATCCCAACAGTCTGTTATCCGGTCTCTTCTCAGGAGGCGATCTTTTGCCATTCTCGAAATGTGGTCGTTCCACCCTTTTCTTCTTCTCGATACCCAGTGGGAGATGTTTTGGACCTCCTTGCATTGTCAAAAATAAAATTAATAAAAAGAAAGGAATACATATTATTAAATAAAATAAAATAAATAAAACATATTGGATTTTTTATTCGATCTCAGGAAGGAGACCTGCGGATATTGGATAAATTACGTCACACGAATTTCATGATTTTTGAACCCCCCTCCCCCTATCCGCCACAGGTGGTCACATTTGTGTGACCCCCTCACCCCTGGTGTGACGTCATATATTTTGCAATTTTAAATTTAGAAATTATTAAATTAAAACAGCACTTCCAAAATTATTTCTATATTTCTATTTAAAACAGTGGCGTGCGGTCCATGGATGCTGTGGATGCGGTATATCCCTAAAATTTAAAACATTTAGAGTATTTTCATAAATACATATATACCTAAGGTCATTTCAAAATTTCCGAAGGATCTTTAAATTTTCAAATTATTATCCATTATTTCAAATATTTTTATAAAAAACATTTTTTTGTTTTGAAAAGTATTATATATTGGTTCTCGAAATGAAATAAAATTGTTGCATTGTTTCAAGGGGCAATTAAAATGAATGATTTTTCCAAAAAAGTGTCCGGATAGAAGGTTTGAAGTCCCTGCCTGATATATCTTCCAGTTCAAGCATGTCAAAGACAAGTATAGACGAGTTGTAGTCGAATAAAAAAGGTTCTCGCTGAAGAACTATTATTATAAAAAAGAGAATCTTTGGAATAATCCATTTGTAAGAACTCTCAATATATAAGATCGGAAATAACTAAGAATGCAATAGACAATAAGTCATAAATAGCTTGCTAGAGTTTATTTCTTACTCCTATCCTCACTCACACAAAGCAGTATGCATTTGGGTCGAAGGTCCCAAAATATATTTTTTAAAAATCTAATGTTAAATTTGAAAAATAACGAAAATAATGCCGTATTCGATGAAATTTGCAAAAAAAAGCAGAAATTCAAATAAAATGAAGGTAGTTTTTTTTTGGACAGCATCCCTTGGTTGAAAAGTCATCATCCGCCACTGATTTAAAATCTTTTTTCATAAAATCAATAATAAATCAAGAATTTTAGAAATTTTACAAAACATAACAAATCCCCTGGTTGAAAAGTCACCATCCGCCACTGATTTAAAATCTTTTTTCATAAAATCAATAATAGATTTGGAATTTTAGAAATTTTACAAAACATAACAAATCAAATGGGGAGTCGGGTAGCTCAGTCAGCTAACGCACTGGCCTCGCTTCGGCATCGATCGATTATGACGATGTTGGAGTGGAGGTCGGGGTTCGATCCTAGCTGGCAAATAAAAATTTCTACCGGCTGAAAACTCGGCTCCCTCACTAACCCTACTAACACTCTACTTATGTGCTGTCTAAATGGGGTTTTGTTCCCGATGACATTAAATAAATAAAAAAAAAAATCAAAAAAAAATCAAATGAACTATATAAAATTTAATCATCTTGTGCCCATGGACATTTTCAAGTTTTACGTTAGAGTTGAGTTTTAATACTTTAGATTTATATATGTGACGTCACGAAGCTTATGACTCCCCCCTTGTCACACTTTGTTGACCCCCTCTTAACACATGACGTAATTTGTGGATGGCCCCTTGTTGTATCTTCTGGATATGCCTTATAATTTCTTGCATCCTCATCATATAAAGAATGTTTTTAGTAACTTATTCACCGATGATTTTAAAACAAATATTACTTCTTACTCTACAATATTTTAATTGTCACTTGACAAGTTTGGCTGCTTTCAGATCAAGAGAATGACAGTTGGATGTGCGGGGATTCTGCTGGGTATATGCGTAGTGTATATTATTTTTCTCTCTTACTGATGCTTCTCTCAATACCTGTGACGAACACATTAGCCCATTTAACTCCAGCTTGGATTGATTCGAAGGACTTGATGTTGACCCACTATCGAATATTTTCGAGGAGTTGAATCTTCTTTCATTTCCTGGCAATGACTTTTTCTTTGGCAATAAGTTGGAGAAGATCGTATTTCTTGTTTTTTATTAAATGACCGAATTATTTGCTCTCTCTCTCTTTCAACACGATTTTAGTAATTTTTCTTTCCTGTTTGTTTTCAAGTCTCCTTGATATATTTGGCACAGACAAGCAAGGAATTTCCAACATTTTATCATAACACTATATCTCATGGTATCAGTTTTCTATAAAGTAGAGTCAATTATCGTCCTCTCAGTATAAAAAAAAGTAACATTTTTAAGAACTGAGGTGGGAGGTTTAGCTTAATCACTAAGTTGTATAATAGTGTCCGCATTTTGATTAAAAACCTGGAATTACTCGGTGCGTGATCGTTGTAATAATATAACGAGAAAAAACATATAGTATTAGACAAAATTAAAATAAAAAAAATGTTTTGGCCATTTTATACCTTTACCATACACCTGCCACCCCCCCTCCCCCACAAGGGGCTTAAAAGAGTTATTGTGTGAAATTAGGTACAAATAAAAAATAAATTTTTAAAAATCTTCACCCTGTCCCTAATTTTCCATTCCATTTCAATCAAAATCGAATCACCTCTTAATCTCAATACAATATATTATCTAAATATAAAATTTCGTTTTGTTAACTTATTAGTTTTGAGCTAAAGCGTACACAAAATTTGGTAACATATACACTAACCCAATAACAGACATTTTGATAAAATAATTAATATCTCTTAAAATCTAAGTAAATTTTTTAATGTTCACTATACAAGGTTTTATTGTATACCAAAACGTCGTGAATTCGCACATTTTTTTAACAAAATAATTTTAACCATTTTTGAGATGTTTCGAAAATTTGAAAAAAAAAAACTTTTCATTTACGATCACTTTATTTCACTATATCATGTTGTATGGTAAATTAATAAAATATAATAGGCATTTGATTTCAAAGAGACTTTACTGTTATTTTATGAGTAATTTTTAAGCTGATTAATTGGCAAAAATTGCTCCAACAAAACATTTCCATAACGAGTATATATATTTGTGATTATCATAAAAATAAATTAGAGGAAAGATCAACTTTTCCAAGACTTGATACGATGTGTACGAAATTGTGGGAATTTATCAAATTTTTAATGCCATTTTCCTTGTGAAAAGTTTTTATGATATATTGAGATTTTCATAAAAATAAATTCACCATCTTCATCCTTTTTACTTTACCATACAGGGTATGGTCAAGTATTGTAATCTTGAAAAAAGTGTTTTTTTCCTTCTTTTTTTTCGAAATATCTCAAAAACGGCTTACAACTATTTTGATTAAAAAAAAATTGAACGAAACCATGGCATTTCGCTCTACGAAAAAGCCCTAATAAGTGAACATCAAAAAAATTATATTTTTCGAGATAATAACTGTTTTGCCAAAATGTCTGTTCGTTAGTTAGTTAGTCTGTGCGTTACCAAATTTTTGTGGACGAGCTAGCTAAAAAAAGTAGTGGGAATATCGAAACCAAATTTCATACGTAGTTTTGGTCTATTGAGATTAAGAGCTGATTAGATTTTGGTGCATTTCGACCAAAAATTAAGGGGGGTGGAGCGGGGTTAAAAATTAAAAATATAGGCCATTTGAGCAAACTCAACCAAATTTTGTATACATAATCAGTGGGACCCCAGAAGTCTAAAAATGCAAAAACTAACTGCCCAAAGTGGCGGGGGGGGGGGGGGGTTAGAAGTCTAAAAATGCAAAAAAATGAAAATCTAGGCTCTAGTACCAAACTCAACCAAATTTTGTATACATAATCAGTGGGCCCCCAGGAGTCTAAAATGCAAAAACTACCCCCCCTACATGATTATAAATAATTTTATTAAATATTAAATATGTGAGGGGCCAGGTTGTATGGTAAAGTCAAGTGGATGGCCACATCAGAACACGTCAGCTTATTTAAACTCCATATGATGAACTAGTGGTTCAAAATAAATTGAATTTTTATTTAATTATTTATTTTCTAATTTTTTTTAGTTATACAGATTCAAACACAATCAATCGATAAAAGAACCTTTACAAATTGCAATGAAAAATGTTCTGGTTTGGATAATTTGCTCTTAATCAATTAACCTAATAAAAGTCAATGCTCCAAACGTGTTTTTAATATAAATTTTCCTATTACTCCTTATAGAGTTAAAAAGAAAAAAAATTATCAAAATTATATCAACTTCTAAAATAAATATATATTAACTTTCTACTTTGAAATTTAGAAAGTTCTTTTTTATCATTTCAAGGACATTGTGTGAGGTGATTCAACTTTATTAAACTGTTGGTAAGATGAAATTCATCTACTTTTATATTACTTTATGGATTCAATAATATATTGAAAATTGTAAAGACAACTTAACTTATATGAGTATATCCTTGAACGAAGTTATGCATTTCGAAGTATGAATAAATAAACAAGTTATCAACGCAATAGTTTGTGAAGTAATCAAAAGAAGGGTATCGGTATCAAAACATGAAAGATTTCAATTTGCTGATGGTAATAGATTCAAATTTTCTTAGAAAATCATAATATGGTGTCATCTATTAAATCCGATGGAATGGATTATTTTTAATTATATGTCAGATGGATTGTTTTTCACCCCTCTCGGGAATCGAACCCAATAGTGCCAGTAACACCAATCCGGGCCTTCTGGCTCACCTGTGAGGTGCGAACCCCTCTGATATATGTAAACGCGTTAAATATTTTACTCGAAGATTGTTATCTTAATTTGTAAAATTTCGGGATCTAGTGATTCTAAATTTAAACATATAGCCATGCCATATAATTTAAATAAATGTCATTGAGTGTTTCGAATTTTGAAGAGATTCAAAATTCGAAGGGCAATGAAATGACTTTTCTTAATTGAATATGAAAGATTTCAATTTGCCGATGGTAATAGGTTCAAATTTTCTTAGAAAATCATAAGCCAAATGGCCCGGATTGCTGTTACTGGCACTCGAGTTCGATTCCCGAGGGGGTGAAAAACAACCCATTTGACATATAATTAAAAATAATCCATTCCATTGGATTTAATACATGACACCATCTTATGATTTTCTAAGGTATCAAAACAGTTTAACAGAAAATATTAAATGATGAATGCAAAGATTTGAGCATCTTTTTGAGTGTCTTTTTTTGAAAAAAGATGGAATTTTTTTCAAAAATCAACCCAGACCTATAATATTAATAAATGAATTTACTTTAAGGACCAATCAAAGATTTTAGAAAAAATATTTTTACATTGCATATAAGAGAGGTTCGTCCCCTTAGGAATCGAACCCAAGCGCTAACTAGCTTGTTAGCCAAACCTTTAAGACAAACAAGAAAATATGATTTTTCTTCCCATTTCAGACATTTCTTAACATGAATATGCAAAAAAGTGAACAATTTACAATAAATTGGAAGAAAAATAGAATCTTTTTCAAGATATGCTAATAATAAATTTAAATATAATAAACAATAAAATTTAGGGAACGCGGTGTTGGTTTATAGTGAAACATTGTTAAAATTAAATTAGGTTGGAGTTGGTGGTGTTTCACAAGGAGAAAAATTAAAATACAAAGATTTTTTAGTTTACTCTATATATTTCGAGCTCTTAACTCATCGTCAGGAGAACATAGACTAAAGATAACATGATATTTTGAACAGAATTTATTTTAATTTTAATATGATGGACAGTTATTTATGACATAGTGTAAATATAATAAACTATTAGAAATCAATTTTTATTTATTTTAATCTCAAGAAAAATAATATTTTATATATTTTTAAACCAGAAGTTCTTAAGCTAGAGAGCCCAAAATCTAATCAGTTTTCAAATTTTCCGTTTTTCATTTTTTTATTTATTATGGAAATCGGAATAGAGACAGTCTTACAGGTCGGATAAAATCATAGTTTCAAACATTTTAAAACACAATAAAGAAAATGTTTGTTTTTTTGAGTGAATCCAATATTAGGGCCGGTCAGCAAGCAGTCTGCTTGCCAGGCGGTGCTGGTAATTTGATACTCATATTATCATTAATAGACGATACGATCCCTCGACTTGATACCCCATCGAAGAAACGTTTCCAGGCTTTCCCTATTTTATAGATACTACACGGCATGTGTTCTGATGAGTTGAAGTCAATAATTCCACCAAAGTCTGCTTTGCGCGTACCACACAATTTGCTGATTCCCAGTATCCCTTCGCTATTAAATTAGAAATGTGTCGGAGCCCTTCAATCGCCAATATGTTTCTCTCCATGACTTCAAGGAAATGGAACTCTCGCTCAGCGTCCGTCTTTCCCGACACTTATAATCCTCAAAAATTCAAGACCCGGGTGCACAGACACTTAGGCCTCCACCCTTTCTCTTGATCGATTGCTCCTTCTCTTTGGTAATACAAGGGTCTTAAGGGGTTCATAGGCCTGCATCTATATACTTGGTGGATTCCTTCTTGCATTCGAACTCATTAAAAAAATAAAATACTTTTGAGTTGGACCCCTGGAGAGAAATTAGATTAGAAAATTAATAAAAAGATTTTGTATACCTACTGCTCTTAATCTGGACAATAACAATTGTGCGATTTCTAAAAAGACGTCTCGCATTACTACTTCTATATCATAAAGCAAATAGAAAAAAAATTACATTTCTAAATATTATCGTGAACAGCAAAGCAAATATTTGATGAATTGAATTTTTGCCAAACTGCTTAAATTCTTAATAAATAGTCTGCAAAATACACCTAGGAAGGCCTAGTTGTAGGTTGGAGCACAGATTTTAATTAGATAAAATTACGCTAAACATTGACTTAACGACAAAATATTATGTCCAAAAATAGTTTGATTATAAAATATAATATTAAGTATATGATTTTATAAATATATATTCTTATCGAATATTTAGATATCTTCATGTTATCTTATTTAACGACATTTGAATGGACCCATATCTATATTTAAAAAAGTTTCTACCATTCGGAGATATATGCGTAACCACAATGAACATAATAAGTCAACGTTTTTATTAAACCAACCATCAAAATGAAAATGAAATTGAACGAATTTTTTGGAAGAATAAAATAATTAGTAAAAAATCAAATTATTTGTTAAGCGCTGGATTTGAAATTTAAATTAATTTTATCTGAAGGGAGTTATGCACATGACTTTAACATAGTTTTTCTTTCCTCTCTCGCATATTTATTTCCAACCCAAAACATTCTGTGAAAAAACAAGCCAAGTTCGAAAAAGTAGTAAAATCTAGTGTGTAGCCAAGTTAAATTCGACAAGAATAATAAAGTTGAGAAAATACATAGTACTTTCAATTAAAATGCATTCTTTCCATTTTGAATGACAATCTAAATTTATGGATTCTAAATATTTAATTTAAATTATTTTCATGAAACCTGGCTGTTAAGTGCCGTTTAGGCTAAATTCGTGACCAGCCAAGTATCATAAAAATAATTTAAATTAAAAATTTACACACTAATTTCACTACTTTTTCGAACTTGGCCTGTCTTTTCACAGAATGTTTTGGATGGGATTTCTCTCCTTTTTGTAAGCTATTATGTAGCTTTTATTTTGAATTATTATTATTATTTTTTTTTTTGATGGGGGGTTAACCCTACAAATTTTACCCTTTCATTTTAGGGATTGAAAAGGAGAAAGTATAGATTTTTTGATTTTTCCTTTAATACTATCCCAAACCCTACCATTATGCCAAATGTAGCATCCTAGAGTAATTTCATATACTTATATTAGATACGAATTTATCCTACAATCTTCATTTTAGGAGTTTAGAAGTTTGGATTTTTAGAATTTTTCCTTTGGTTGTGTTCCAAACTCTAATAGCATACGAAATTTTATTATGCTGGAATGATTAGAACTAGGTAACATATAGATAGGTATTGATGACCTGTCAATCAGTCAGTGGCAAAATTAGCTATTTTCTCAGGTCCACACCTCAGAATCTATTTATGCTATATTATTGAAATTTGGTACTCTCTACAAGAGCGATTGCATAATTACATGTGTTTAATTTCAGCTAGGTGTCTCAAACGGGTTCTGGCCTGCCGGAGGGCCGAAAGTGGCTCTAAATGGTTAGTGTAAATAGCGTAGAGCGTGTACGGCCAATGCTCGAACTTGGCCTCTGCACGCTGTGCGCTATGATAATTAAAAATTAATTACTACACAACAAATATGGTAGATATTTTATTACTAGAAATATTTTATTTTTGAAGAATCCGATCTCGAGAAAATAGATGTGTCTGTATTAATTTATTTCTAGCGAGATAGTTTGATCAATATTTAAGAAACCTTGAATATCGAGGTTTTATCTAATATTGGAGTCCCCCGAATTTTTGAATTTTTAATTTTATGTACTTAAAATATTAATAAAAAGCACTCAAAACGAATTTGATTCCAAACACAGATTAAGGATCAAGTTCGATTATATAGGTACAGTAACAATAAATATTCATCCAATCGAGAGTTTTAGAAAGATTTAGAAAATAATTGAAATGTTGATATGGCAAGAATATTTCTTATTTTAGTGCTAGATGTCTGAATCGTCCAGACTGTTTATTGGTCCTGTGAGTGGTCTAATTAATTATAATAGCTCTATATCAAACTGGATGGAACTCTCCACTCTTTAATCAAATAATTATTATTGATATTAGTATTCGAAAGAGAATAAAAGGAAATAGAAATAAATATTTATCTAAGAGGTTTTCAAAATATTTAATTTAAATTAAAAGAAATGTTTATTTAAAAAATTTAATTTCTTTTAAATGTCAAAAATAGGATTTTAAATAGAAAAATTTGGCGTAACTACCACGCACCTGCCTCTTTACACATGTATATTTATATAATTTTATTTCTTTTACATCAAGAAGTGGGATTTTATTAAAATTTTCCCACAATTAAAAATTTAAATATGACTGAAATAATAGAATACATTTTTGTAAATATGGACATGGGACTCGATGTCCAAATTATTGTAATATACATATTTTGAGAGATATTAATTATTTTTAGAAAAATGTAAATATGCTGATAGCGATTTCAACCAAAATCTAATCAGCTTTTAGGTAATTTCAATATTCTTTTCTTGATTTTTTATTATAGACTATATGTTTTTTTTCCATGTCTCAGGGACTTCTTCGATGGACTTTTTTTTGCACTTTTTGTAGCTCAGATATTTTGAAATAAAAACTAAGTAAATATATCAATTTTTTCCTCATTACGTATAGTAGTACAATAAAAATAAAACAGAAAATTGAAGAGCTTCGGTGATCGTGATGTTTACACCTCTGAAATTAGTAATTTAATGACATATCATCTCTAACACAAGATGTTTCGATTCATATTTCTTGAGTCTTAATTCAGCGATTGTGAAATTACTTTAGGTGTACTGCATTTGCTCTCATTGTTATCAAAATATGACCTCACAGTCACTTGATAACGAGACCGGAATCAGGGGTCAAAACATCGAATGTGCATATGAAGTCATTTCATCAAAAAGAGCTAATTTTAGTGGTCTTGGAGATTCATTTTAAAATAAAATCCATTACTATAAGAAAATAAAAATTGAATTTTAAATTGAAAATAATCGATAATACAAATACAAATCTGATATCTGAGAGGTTTTAATTCACAAATAAATATAAGTTATTTTTATTCATGCTTAAAAACGTGTTATTAATCGCTTAGTACTTGTGAAATTAAGTTTGCAATCATATTCATAATAGACACGATCAATTGAAAACAAATGTACATAGTTGTTTTTGAAAATATTAATAAATAAATAATTATAATTTAAGATAAAGGGCACTTCAGGAAGAACATTTTGAGCCAATACCTTGGTCCAGGCGCACATAGTTGGAATTAAGTCCAAAGATTAAGAAGTTAAGAATAGACGAATTTGTATAGGTAATTTTTCATTATTTTATTTCAGTGGTTTGGAAGTGGTTTTTTCCTATACCGTCATTTAAGTAAAAGTGAATTTAAAAAAATCAACTTAATTCTAAGATCTTTAGAAGTATACCTTTAAACCCATGCTAAAAAAAAGTATTTTTCATTTTCCTCCTCAAAAAAAAAAAAAAAAAAAAAAAAAAAAATTCGACCCTCCCAATTTTTAATACGATTTTTGATATCGGGGAAAATGAAAACATATAACTTGAAAATGTCAAGTTTTTGTATTTTACCCCATAAAATATTCACAATTATTTTTTAAAAATAAGTAGTTAAATTTCAGCATTTTTTTATTTTCTGCTTAAACTAAATAATTTAAATTTTTTGAACCTCCTCCTCCCGATTTCGTAGTTCGCATGGTTCGTGAACGAGACTCAATTTTTTCAGAATTGTTTTACATTATTTCATTAATGATTTTGAGATATCGTTGACTAGCTACAGATATACTGGATGAAAATGGTTTTATTCGAACGAGGTGATCTCAAAATGAGAATTTATTGTGAAAGCTCTAATTCGCTTTTAGGAGTCGATTTCAATGCTCGTTTCCACTTAGTATTAGATAAATGAAAGTAATAATCTTAGAAAATGGTTTTGCATATATTTTGACTTTGTTAATCTCTTTAGCAATGAGTGTGTGTGATAGAAATTATTTTTATTTTTAATCAGTTCTTAAACAAAGAATAATTAATAGATGGTGTCATTTTGAAATGATTAAGATTTAAAAATGAGTCATCATTAGGCTCTTTTAGCTATCAAAACCAAGTTTTTCATATATATAGGCTTATACCATACGTTCCTATTTGACCGGGACTATCCCTGTTTCATTGTCCCGGCGACCCGGTCAGAGTGTGATTTTGTCATGGTTATTTGGAAAAAAAATTAAAAATTTCCGAATATACACCAAGTCAAAAAGTGAAACCTTGGAAAATGGCAATTAGTTAACACCGAGGGGTGAACCGCGACCTAATATAGTGTACACCTACTTCCACTTCCACTTTCCATTGTACACCTAATTCCAGACGCGGTTCATCCCTCGGTTAACACGAAAACGGACTCGATTTAAAATAACAAAGAATTTTTCAAGAAAGTTCACGATAATGATAAATCTTAATAATTATTTAATAATAATATGGTATTTTCAAATGGGTAGATAGAATTACAAATGAAGTTCTGGAACGAATCAGAGAAAGAAGAACTCTGTGGAAGAGTCTGAGGAAGAGAAGAGGTCAGATGATGGGGTACACAATGAGACACGGGGGATTGCTTAGGGAGATCTTGGAGAAGGAGGTGGGAAAGAAAAGGGGAAGGCCCAGATAGAATATTTCGACCAAATAATTGGGGATATGGGATGTGAGTCATTTAGAGAGGTGAGCTGGCATGGGTCAGAGCTGAGTGGAGACGGGTGGTTGTGTCAAACCAGTCTTAGGACTGTACTCAATGATGATGAAGGTATTTTCAGTAAAGAGTAATTGAAAAATTAAATAATTTTTTTGTTAACTACTCCATTACTTAGCTTTTTTGAATTTTAAGTTCTTAGCTGAATATACTACTTGTCGCTTTCTAAAATCAAAGAGAAGTCGCTCACATTCTTTTTCTGACAAACTCACGAAATTGTTCCGGTTTGAGAAAAAAATATTATGGTATGTCTAGGTATATACTATATCAATATAATTAGATCAAAATTTTAGATAATTTGTAGCCTAAGGCCACGATAAAATACTTTTACTTTAAAAAATAAGCAAAAGAAAACAACTGTACGTTGGAAGCCAAACAAAAATTTGAAAGATAGCTATTTTCAAACGATTTTCTCTCTCTGTCTACAAGTTTGTCAGTGAAAAATAGGGGGACTTTTTTAAATATAAATAGTAAATAAAAGTGTATTTCATATAAATTTACTTTTTTGTTTTTATTCTAAATTTTAAATATATAGTTGGAGTCTTTAAATTATTTAAATTAAATTAATAATTTAGATTGAGACTGATACTTCTTTAAATCAATTTTATTTTTCGAAAAACTCGAAGCCTGGAAACGACTTCTGCATTTATTAAAAAAGAGAGGGGTCGAATAGGAGCCGGGGGTATTTGTACATTTGCATCTTAAGAAATTGAGGATCCTGACTTACATGAAAGAATAAGATAAATAAGATTGGAGTAATTTTTGGAGACGGACTGATAAGTAAATTAAAGTGGATATCTATGAGGCAGTCCAAAACAAGAAGAAACCCTGAAGAAGAAGGAAATGGCCTCCGAAAAGTCGGTTTTATGAATAAAAAGATAGTGTAAATTATCTTATTCTTTTTTTGGGCTGCCTCATCGATATCAACTTAATAAGATAAATTATATCAATTATAAATTTTGTCAAGTCCTAATGTCCTAGAGTTGTGCAAAATTTTATTTAGTTCTCACAAGCAGAGATTAGCTTAGGTAGAGAGAGGTCATACAATCCTTGTTAAGGTTTTGACCAGGTTTCCTTAACAACTTATGGCAAATGTCGGGATGGCTAGTGCGTCGTTTGCTCCTGGTATCGGATTTTTGCGCGGAATTATTTAAATTACGTTTTGTCTTTTGATGGAAATCTATGATCATGTTATTTGTTAATGAGCATACATTTCTATTTTTTTTCCTTTTTCTTGTTTATTAATTGTTAATTTCTTTTAATTGATTTGTATTTATGTTTATTAATTTCCGTAGTTAATTTGTATTGATGTTTTGTCGACCTAGCCACCGAGTACTTGTGCCTCTAAGCAGGTCGAGTAATAAAGATTTATTTATTTATTTAATCATAGGGATAAAAGAATTGACAAATCAATCTGTTGATTAGGTTTAATAGTGAGTGTTGAGCAATTTTTGAAGATATTTCATTAGTATACATTCCATGACAGAATCTATAAATAGGGAAAAGACGAAAGAATTAAGTTAATCTATTATTTGTCAATTAATTGGATTCAGGATACAAAGAGAATGCTTGGAGATTGAATTAGATTGGAAATGGAAAAAGTGGACCTCTTAGGAAACCGAACCCGATTTTTGTTGTTGTATAACCTGTAATAGAATGTCATACTAAAAAACTTATATTCAATTTTCGGGGGGGGGGGGGGGGGTGACAACCTTTTTTCAATTCCAATTCAAGAATAAATTAAATGTATAAAAAACTACCAGTCTTAATTATTCAATATAAATGAAAGAGTAAAGCTCAAGTATATATAGGGTGTTCCAAGAGGAACTGGCAATATTTTAGGACGAGATAGAATTTGAAATATCGTCATCAGAGACTGCTATGATACAAATGGTCGTTTCTATTTGACTTTAACTCACGACAATTCTTTTATTTATCTTTAAGTTTCACATAACATTTCCTCGTAATCAGGGCAAAATATTTCAATCTCAGTCTTCTCCCTTTCTTACCTAACTCACTCCAAAAAATTCTTCAGCGAACCCTCCGGGCTCAAAGTATTTGAGATAAAAAAATGCTTATAAACATTTGATCTATCCTGAGATATTTCCAAGATAAAGAGATACTTTAGGGTTCATTTGTTTTTGGTAAATATCTAATAGTCGTACAATGAAATTGTTTTTTTTTAATGTGAGGATTACAAAGTTTTCTATAAAAAAAAGCTTTTATAAAGAGAATTGATGAAAAGGCAGCCCAAGGATAATGAAAAGTAGAAATATTAATAAAATAATTTATTGGAAAGTCATTTTCATCCTATAATAAACCGACATTTTGGAGGAACTTCCCTCCTTTTTCAGGATTTAAATAGGTCAAAGAAGGAAGGTTGTAAGATTTTAGACCCTGAAGGAGTGATAATCTTCCGAAACGACTGTATTTAAGAGAATGAAAAAAATTATTGATGTTAATGGCAAAATATAACAAGAAATAAGCACTATAAAAGGAGAGGTGATTACAAGTTTCCTTCGTTGATCTTTTTATTTAAACCCTGAAGAAGGGGGAAATGTTTCTATAAAAAATATAAACGTAGAAGACTTTTATAATTACATAAAATTGATTATAAACATTTTCATTGTAACACAAATAGATATTTAAAAAAAACAAATGTACCTTATATTATGAACTTTGTTATTTCAAATGACAGATTTATGTCCTCCGCAATATTGACATTTCCTCCTTGCACCCTGTTACTAAAAAACATGTATATTGATAAGTTTTTTTTTTATTCCTAGCACTTATTTAGTCAGATGACACTTAAGCTATTGAGCCAATTGTGTCTCTCTGTTGATAATCCTTGATCTTTCATTTAGCTGCTTATGTTATAAAATAGAAATGAAAATATTTACCTATATGCCAAGGACATGCATTGGAAGAGTTTGTTGAGTGAAGTTTCGATCGACAGCTGCTGACTAGATGGATAAGTAGTTGCAGTTAAATTGTCCGTATCGGTGATTGACAGTCGTGAGTCTTGGTCTTCGTCTCCTGGTACAGGCACGGCCAATTGGTCTTCATCATCTTGGGCCTCCGAATCGAAATGCGACACCATGAAATGCCCAGAATGAATAGGTCCTTTTTCCTCTTTGATTTTTAAACGAATTTCACTATAAGTATTGGGATTCGTGATGGTATTGGGTAAAGGAGGCGGCGGAGGCTGCGGAGGTTCTTGTGGCATGACGTTCGCATTACGGTACATCATTTCACTATAATTGATTGATACCGTAGGTCTGGGTGTAATGTCACTGGTGCACTCATTATTCGGAGGGTAGATGTGCGTGTACATAGTGAAGTGAAATCAGAAGGTCAACCAACTCGAGAGTACAACGGTAGCCATGGGAGCTACTAGCTACCAGCTGGTGGAAATTGAAAGATGGAAAAAATGGTCCGTAACTGGTTACATAATCAGCCAATGATAGTAGCGATTGTGTTGTATTCGAGCTGAAAGGCAACTGAACAAAGAGGCGAGCCCCAGGGAGAAGCGAGTTAACTGGCTATGCGGTGGAGGCAGCACCGGACGGACAAACCAAACCAAACACACCGTTCAAAACCGACTGCCTCCTGGCTGGCTTATCGATAGCACAGCTCCCTATCTCTGTTTGCCAGGGCCGGATCCAGGACATTTTTTTAGATAGGGAAAATTTATTTTTACTTTCACATTTATATTCATCTACTCTTATTAAACGAGCAAAAATTGTCTGTTTATACATTTGTTTGTATCTTTGTTCTATTTTGAAAACGGCTCTAACGATTTTGATGAAATTCACGAGTTAGGGGGTTTTTGGGTTGACAATTCGATCTGTCACGGTCTCATCTTCGACAAAATTGTTTTTGATGGGTTTTTTCGAAATCACATTTATTATTCTCAGGTAGAATAATGGCAATCTTGGGCTTTTATTATTATTATTATTATTTGGGGGTTTAAAGGCACATCGACTGCTAAGGTCATTAGCGCCTAGGATTTCTATTATATTCTCTATTTTTTTTTTTTTTGGACTTCCATATATCTAACGATACATAAATGTATAAAAATCCAACGAGAGATAGACTATATAAGAAATAACAATACAATAATGAAGCTGTAAAGGGGCTTCTGATAGATATGTGAAATAAACTATATCGAAAAACAGAAAACTAAAATAAATGTATAAAAAATTCAACAAGAGATAAACTATATAAGAAATAACAATACGACAGTGAAGCTGTAAAGAGGCTTCTATAACAAATATATAATAAATAGAATAGTCAACAAAATAGATAATATCACAGATAGTAAGACTGCCCATAGTTAGGCCATGACTAGAAAGAATAAAATACAAGCTAAATCAAATTAAGGAGTTGGATTCGATTTAAAAAGCCGAACAAATTCTCAAAATTTTCTTGACTTCCTAGTAGATTTAGGATAGTCTTGTTTTTTATTTTAAATTCTGTCCTAGCTAGACTATATACGGGACAATCAATTAGGATGTGGTCCACTGTGACTCTAGAACTGCAAGTAGCACACCATGGGGGATCCTCTCTCCGAATCAAATATCCATGAGAGAAGAAGCAATGCCCTATTCGGAGGCGTGTTATGATAGTCTGCATCCTTCTAGGCATATTAGCATATAGTGGAAGGGGACTAATTTTAGGTTTGACTCTTTTGAGATGAGTATTTTCCCTCTCCCATTCTTTGGTCCAGGTGTTCTTGATTAGGTTTTTGAAAAACCTTGAGGAGTCCTCCAGAAAGGTTTGGGAAAAGTCAACAGACGACTTGTTGGCTCCCATTCTAGCTAAAAGGTCTGAAGCCTCATTTCCTACGATACCCTTATGTCCTGGCACCCACATTAAAAGAATTTCCCATTCGTCCCCCGGCAGTTCCCCATACAGGGATTGAATTCTCTGGACCAAAGGATGGGGAGGATTAAAGCCCTGCAAGGCAAGGAGGGCGCTTAGAGAGTCACTAATGATTATACTTTTATTTAACCCATGGCGTTTAATGAAGGAGAGCGCTAACTCGATAGCTTTTAATTCCCCAGTGAAAATGCTGGAGATGGCGGGCAGCTTGAATTTCCTTTCTATGCTATCGAGTTTAAAAGCGCAACCTACTTTATTGTCTGATTTCGACCCATCAGTAAAAATAAGCGAAAAATTAGGGTATTTCTTGATGACATCTTGAAAAACCGTTTGGAAGATGTCGCTGCTTGTATTTTGTTTGTTAAATTTATGCAGGTCCCATATGACTGCAGGCTTTTTTATAAGCCAAGGGGGTTTGGGGGCATTAATAAAAGCGACCTGGTGTTTACAAGTGTCATCAAAGGTATCAATATAATGTTTCATTCTTACAGCTAGTGGTTTGGTAGATCTAGGTTTTGAGAATTTGTTCGGGTTTGTGACTGCAAATAAAATTTTGTATGACGGGTGATTTAGGCAGATGAATAGATTTTTAATAAGTTATTTAAAAGATAAGTGTCCCTTCGTATTCTTAATGGGGTTCACCCGCTTCGGC
>JALMQS010000083.1:14857896-14883438 GCA_024734495.1 Forficula auricularia | reverse complement strand
GTGTATTTATTTATTTATTTTTATTCTTTGGACGCATGCGGTATTCCCTTTTTTTTTTTTTTTTTTTTTTGTTATTATTATTTTTGGGTCGATATGCACCAAAATCTAATCAGCTCTTATTCTTAATGGACCAAAACTACGTGTGAAATTTGGTTTCTATATTCACACTAGTTTTTGGGCTAGCTCGTTCACAAAAATTTGGTAACGCTCAGAAAACCAGAGAGACTAACAGACATTTTGACAAAACAATTATTATCTCGAAAAATATAATTTTTTCGATGTTCACTTATTAGAGCTTTTTTGTAGAGCGAAATGCCATGGTTTCCCTCAATTTTTTTAATCAAAATAGTTTCAGCCGTTTTTGAGATATTTCGAAAAAAAGAAGGAAAAAACACTTTTTTCATGCACGATTACAATACTTTTCCATACACTGTATGGTAAAGTAAAAACAAATGCATGGAGTTTTGATCATCTCTGATGCTTGTCTACAAACGACTGTTCTGGAATCTCACTCTTAAAAACGATTGCAGATGTCGAAACGTCATGTTTTAATAAATATATTAAACAGTGCATAATGTGATTTATTTCTAAAAGTTCTAATTAACTATTCAACCATCAAAGTTATAATCTATTTATTATTTGTTAAATGAAATTCTTTCTTTAATCTTTTCCAGACATTCTCGTAAACGATGGGAACGATTTGTTCATAGCGAGAATCAACACCTCGTTTCACCTGAGGCACTTGATTTCTTGGATAAACTTTTAAGATATGATCATTTCGAACGTTTAACTGCCCGAGATGCAATGGAACATCCATATTTTTGTAAGTATATTTCTATTTATTTATTTAAAATTTATTATTATTATTAGTTCATAAACTTATTTCTTAATTTTCGAATTTATTTCTATACCCTTTCTACTCATATCAAGTTCAAATGAAATTAATATATACATACTTAATTTTAAGCAATAGTGACTATTATTAGACATTTTAGTATATATTTAGATATTATGTCTTGTCTAATCTAATTAAGAAAATCCTCATAGTTATATCTAATGTATTTTTTCTCTTTAAATTTATAATCACGAAAGTATTTTAGTAAATTTAATATATATTTTGTTAAACTTTCAAAAGTGTACTTTGATATCATAAATGCAAAATCTCTTCTTATCTTGAACGATTCAAAACTAATAGGATACGTGATAAAGTCTATTTATTTTGTCATTAGTAAATATGTAATTAGTAAATGCTTAAAATAATTTTCTCTAGGATTTGTATAATGTAAATAAATTCAAAGGATATTCGGCTGAGTCATTACCACCCGATATCCTGCTTAAAGACGTCGGATGCTAACTACAAGACTCGTAGTACAGTTTATTAATTCCAAAATTTTTAATTAATATCTATATTTATAGATATCATAAAATAAATTTTATAATTTTTCTCATTAATATATCAAAGAATAATTGATAAATCAATGAGAATTGTTTTTGACCATGCTTATTTGAAAAATATATTTATCGCGAGACTATTGCGGATTACGCTATTGGAGTCTGCGGACTCTTAAGTCAGGACCAAGAGAGAAAAAGATGTGATTCACTTAGCTACAATCCAACGTCATTTCACGTATAGCCCGCTAGACATTCGGATGGATCACCAAGTGAATTTGAAATCTCAGATGTTATATATTTAATCTCCCAGTCCAGAGCGCTAGATCTATTAGCATGTATGTTAGATGCTTGCCATTAATTAGACAAAAATTCCCTACATTTGATTCACGATTGAATCAAATGTAGAAAGCATTCGGTTAATTAATGGCAAGCATCTAACATACATGCTAATAAATCTAGCGCTCTGGACTGGGAGATTAAATATATAACATCTGAGATTTCAAATTCACTTGGTGATCCATCCGAATGTCTAGCGGGCTATACGCGAAATGACGTTGGATTGTAGCTAAGTGAATCACATCTTTTTCTCTCTTGGTCCAGACTTAAGACTACGCAGACTCCAATAGCGTAATCCGCAGTAGTCTCGCGATAAATATCTTTTTCAAATAAGCGCGGTCAAAAACAATTCTCATTGATTTATCAATTATTCTTTGATATATTGATGAGAAAAATTATAAAATTTATTTAAAATCATTATTTCAAGTAAGAAATATATAAGTTCACATATTATTTTCACTCAATATTTTCCAAAAATTCCCTACATTTGTTTGATTCGCGATTGAGTCAAATGTAGAAAGTATTCGGTTAATATCATAAAATGTTTAAAAAAAATTTTGATCATTTCATGACTTCAAAATTTTATTTCTCGAATTTGATTTTTGATTATATTTTTTTTTTAAGAAAGAGGATCTCCTCTGCTTGATCCAAATAAACACAAATAAATTTAATCTAATTTAATACAGAAATTATAAAATTTATTTAAAATCATTATTTCAAGTTAGAAATATATAAGTTCAGATATTATTTTCACTCAATATTTGACAAAAATTCCCTACATTTGATTCGCAATTGAGTCAAATATAGATGTATAAATGAATAGATATACTGTATAGCTTCTAATCATCCGACCTCTTTAAGTTTCAAATTTCATTAATCTGGGATTAAGATATCGCTACCAATCACAGATACATCAAAGATCAGTTTCTGAAAATGGCTTTATTGAATTCAGAGAATTTCAAAACGTGAACGCACTTTTGTGCCCGTTGAAATAATAAAGAACAATGCATCATAAATTTTTTATTTGTATTTATTTAAAAGTTTCTACAGACTTGACTCTCTTCTTTAAGCTTTTTTAATTTCAATTAATTTTATCACAGTCTGATTTACAAGTACATGATGATTTATAAGTTCGTCTCGTGTTTCGAAGGTCGATAGAACAGCGACCATGACGGACCCAGCATAGTTTTCACATCAGTGGTTAAAGCATCTCTCCAAGTTTAATCCTTAATAAACACACCGGCGTTTTAGGCACTAGAGTAGATTCATTATTGAAAATATAGCAGTGGGAAAATCAAAGCTTTCTTCTTGTTAGAATTTAATAAATATTTGTCGTTTGTTACATTACCACAAAGTTTTCCTAAGAAATATCAAACAGACAATACAATTTGTGCCTGGTAAACCAAGCACCAGGAGATTAGCTGCATGAGGACCACAGAAAGGTTTTTTTCAACAGTGAACGTCATGTTTTCGTTATGACTGCCCTCTCTACAAGTAAATCACAACGTTGTTACAAACAGTGACGGACTTAGCTTATGCGCTTATACGAAATTTTGCGGACCTTTAATTCTAATAGATATTTTTGGCTAGGGGGAGGGCCCTACCAAAACAATTGACCAGAAAAATAGACTATATAGAGCACAGACTATCTTTAAAAAATGGTAAATTTATATTATAACTATTATTAGACCATTTAAAATTTTAATTTATTAATTAACATTTCTGACTCAATGCACAAAACTACTAAACCATCCAATCTATCTTGTTCTTTCAGTTGTATTTCTTACGTAGTCTTTTATCCTTTTCAGTCTGCTTAAGCTCCTTTCTGCAGAACAATTTGTTGCCGTCATACACAAACATATTTTAAATATTAGGTTGATATTCGGATAAATGGCATCTAATTTTCACACGCCTCACTTCTAGAAGACCATCTCGTTTGCGACAAAGATTTTAAGGCCTTCACTTTAGACATTTGTTTTTGTGCCTGTTCTCCCTCCTTAACTTGACTGACTTGGCGTTGGTAATGTTGTAATTATTCCCAGCGAGCTGTAGATCGTGAGAAAAAATTATACAATTCTTGTAGAAAATCAAAAAATTCAATAGCCACTTGAGTAGTAGGTACCTATATCATTCCTGTCCACTTGATTCAAATCTTTTAATTTACCTATTATTTTAAGATCAATAAAACTGTTCATTGATTCGTTTCCATCTCTCCCGATATAAAAGAAAATTCTCATTTTCTGAATACTAGGTGTGGCGGTTAATAATGTCCTTTTTTCGGCATGAGGAAAACACAAATTTTTTTCAGATGGAGCATGGTCCCCATAAACTCCCCCGAGAATACGAGCCGTTTCCGCAGCCGATTTCTTCATTAAAAAATAGTGCAATATCACCTCCCGCAAATGCTCTTTTTTCGGCACAAAAACCGCCATGTTTACAAGCCAATATCTCATACACAAATGAACCGAATGTTGACATGTTATATGCCGTTTGAAAGGTGATTACCAACACTATAAAACCAAAAAAATATTTGGATCAGTTTGATGGAAAAATACCGAAATGCCATCTGTTAGAAAAAAAGGACATTATTAACCGCCAAACCTAGTAACGCGGGTGCGGACGTTCCGCGCCCACTAACATAGGCACGTGCCTATAATGTCTATTGGTTAATTCGCCGCTGTTTACAAATAAAACTTGGAGAGACTTTCTATCCACTGATTGTGAGCACTTCCGCTGTCTTCCATGGATGCAATTCCTTTGACCTCGGAAACCCCGGAGGGACCTATGAATCACCTTGTCTATAATAATGGCCAGCCTTCCTTAATAAGTCAAACGCGGTGTGACTCATAATAGGAAGGAAAAAAGAAAGAACACAGGAAGACACAATGATAAATAGTACTTGTAGGAATTTAAGAGAGAAGATGACGTAAATTAGAGAAAAAAGCGCCTTAAAAGAAAACTCGGAGATCCTATTCGGAAGGCGCCTTTTTCTATAGCAAACATCAAATAAATCTTTCAACTATTTTTCTTTTATCTTATTTTTTCACTATATTAATGTTATAAATAATTTAATAAGAATATTGACTTATATAATATATAATATTTAATTAATTAAATAAAATTTAGGCCGCCTTGTTCTTTATTATTTCATTAAATGAATATCAAATTTGAACAAATAATCATTTAAATCTCTTCCACTTACTATAGATAAAGTAAAATCCCGCAAAACCAAATAGCCGAAAACATTGTTCGAACATAAGGGGGAACAAACAACATACATGTAGGTACACTGTATTCTTTTTTTTTATTCTTTTTTTCCATCCTTTATGTACATCTTATCAATCAAATAAAAATAATGTGAATCAGTACAATATTGTATTTGAAAATAAGTAAGCAAACAAAACAATAATGTAAGTAGTCTGACAAGTTATTCAATAAAGCGGCCAAGTGCAAATGGAACTTGCATACTGAGGGTTCCTTAACTAATTGGATAAATGAGGTGTCTACTTGCAAAAGCGAGCATATACATATTTTCTAAGAATTTTACTAAAAGAAACAGTATAGTATTGGCCGAAATTCTGATAGCTGCGACATTTCTTTGAGATATATAGAATTAATAATTATATGTAAAATCCCGCGAATTGACCTCCCTGAGAACTATTGGCAGAAAGTTAACGGGGAAACAAAATATTTTCTCACATAAGAATAATAGTTTTACTTCACTGTTAAGTAGCGCTTCTATCGGTTGCTGAATTCCGTCAATAAGATACACTTTCTGTAGTGAATTCAGATTATCCCTAAACCAGCTAGATCTAGTTGAAAATTTCGTTTAAATAAAGAAATATTTTCTAGAAGACTGGAAGAATGGGATTTATTCTTATCTTGAATTCCTCTAGCATATTTTACATAAGTATAGGATTTCTAAATGGAAGTATATCCAAATAATAATAATTATCTTTTGCCAAGAGTATTTTACAAATTGTGTAAATTGGCATAAAATGTATGTAGCCGCTTTTGCAAATAGAGCCATCATATATATTAAAAGAATAAAAATTAACATTTTTTTTTCTTCATGGAGAATGGTGTAGGTTCTAGGTGAAACTAAAATTTAAAAAATAGAAATTACTAGGTTTGTGAAACCTACCTAGTAATTTATATTTTTTAATTTTATAACAAAGTTTTATTTAAACATAATATAAGAATTTTTAGCTGAGCTAGAATATGATATTGCAGAGAATTTTTCTAAAACTGCTATTCTTTTTATTTAATATTTCAATTATTATTAAGTAATATTTAAGAAAAAAAAATATGAGAAATAATATTTTTCGAAGAAAAAAATTGTTCTGACCTATATTTGAACCAAATGCTCAGTTAAGCAGGCTCACATTTCTCATTAAACATCTTTTCCTATTATATTGATTATAATAATAAATAAATATTAAATAAACATTGTTTTTTCTTTGGTATACCTCTAAAATTTCTTGATTTGGTAGGTGTACCTTGAACATAAAAAGTTTGCGGAACACTGCCCTAAAGGCCTGGATTGGCCCCTCCGTCGTGAAAAGAAGAAGAAGAGGGGATTATATGGGCTGGGCGGGGGTCGAAAGTATCTGTGGATACGGGTCTTAAATAGCTGAATGTTATAAGTCGCGGGGAAGACGGTGGCTGGGAGCGAGTTCCAGTCTTTGGAGGTCATAGGGATAAAAGAGTTGGCGAAAGCGCTTGTTCGATTTTTTTCCAATTTGACAGCGAAGGGGTGCTGAGCGTTCTAAAACCCCGTGTTTCTGGTAAAGAGGGCTTTAGGGGGATAATTGATTTCAGCTCGACTGAACAGACACCATGATATACTACAGGGAAAGGGCAGAAACGGTTCTTCAGTGGCTTAGAGAATTTTTCTGCGACACACCTGAAGCTTGATCTCGACAGATAGTTTGAGAAACACTGTGTTAAGGTGTCATCGGGTGTAAGGAAAATTAATAAATAAAAACAAAGTTAAGATTTAGCAATTAAATAAACATTTTTTGAATTGAAATTAATTTTGTCTCATGAAAAAGGGCGCTAAATTTATTTTGCACACAGGGGCGGGTTTTAATATTCCTGTTGGGAGCAACATTTTTTTCTCTACTAATTTTTAATTAAAAATTTTTTTTTTCTTCTGATTTGTGTATTAATTTGTTTCAGACCCCATCGTGAAAGAACAAGGCATGCTGAACTTGGTTTCCCCTTCACCGACCCCAATTGCGGGTTCCGGGCCAGTAGGTGAGTAGCGCCCTTTTCTGCGCCACGAGCACGCCGGTCAACAGCAACAGCATCTACTACCAAAAGAGAACAATCGATACTATAGAACGATATCCCGCGTCTCCGTTCATCAACTCTTCAAATTTTTACTTTACTAATATTTTTTATCTTACAATTATATTTTTTTTTCTTTTTTTTTTAATTTTAAATAGTTTTTTTATTTTTCAATTTATATATATATATAAAAACAAAAAAAAAAAAATCTGACTGAAATAAAAGAAACAGGCATTTCATAAATCCACTTGATATACATATTTATATATATATTCATATGTGTATATTCATATTATATATTGATTAAAATATATATATATAAATATATTATTTTGCTAAGTGTTCTACACATTGAACACTACAACTATTTAATTCTCAATCTCTTTAACTAGAGTGGATGTTTATATCAATTAAGATTAAAATAATTATTTGTATGTATTTATTAGGAAAAAAAGAACAACTGACATTTTGACTAGTTTTAAGGAAAGATGATTACCTCTAGGTGTGCTCTCGACGTTGGCAGTGAAATGAACCCTGTGTTTTGATTACAAGTGATATAGACGAGACAGTGAAAAATAAAAGCAAGTGTTCTATAATTATTTATCAGCCTATATTTCAAGACACCACATACCATAGCACGTTACTATAGTTTAAACAAAAGAATTTAAAAATAAAAAAAAAATAATAAAAAAAAGGAACAAAACCTGACATGATCTTACAATTCATTGAAAAAAAAACTCATTGATTTGTTTGATAATGTTGAAAAACGAACCGTATGAAGCGGTTACCTATTTCTAACTTCCTTCTTTTTCCTGCTAAACTCATTACCCTGGACAAAAAAAATATAATTAACTTCAAAATGCAATTTTTAGGCAAGGACCAGGCAATTAAAGGCTTTTCCTATGCAGCTAAGTGATTCTATTTTGGCATTTCTATACAAGCAAAATTAAATGAAATAAATATTTGTTAACAGCCCTTTTTATAATCCTGAACAAATATATTTTAATGAGAAAGCCTATTTACTATTATAAATACATGCATTTTTCTGTTCTGTAAATATTTATTCACATTTACTTTTTTTTTTATTCTTATTATTTAACCAGAGATTCTATATTGAAATAAATTTATAATTTCCAAGTTAATTTTCCAGGTATTAACTAAAAATAAAGATGCTAATGAGTTTTGAAGGATTAAAAGTGTCCGTATATGTGATAAGTTATAAGTGAAGAAATTTTATTGAGAGACTAACATCTAAAGTAGGAATTCATAAATCGAAATTTTAGTCAAAAAAACAAAAAACAAATCAAGGATATTTATTCCCAGCTTTCTCTTATAATTGATGGTTCTCTTTTAAGTTTTAATTCTTTTCTAATCTAATACACATTTTAAAATGAAACAAATGGCGAAAATCATGATAGGAGTGACATTTATTCAAGGAATATAGAATTAATAATTCACTGTAAATTAACTCTAACATCTGTTGGCTGCCGCTTGGGGCGCTCCTTATCGGTGATTAGGAAAATAAACAAACATATTCTTATGGGGAAAAATGTTTTTGATCCCCGTTAAAGAGCCCCTCAAGCGGTTGTCGATTTTCGCCAATAAATCACTCATTTAAATAATATTACAAGAATCTTTTGGATTTTAAAGGGCTGTAATATTAAAGTGTATTTTTTTCAAATGATATCTTTTTGAGGAAAAAAAAGAATCGGTTTTTTTATTCGTTGAGTTAATAAAAAAAGTAAAGTAATACTTTCTAATTTATTCCCTACATTTATAATTATAAACTTGTTGAAGCGTTTGATAAAATACCGACATTTCCAGATTTTTGATAGAATTTTTCGTTCAATAGAAAAAAATATAAATATATATATTATTTTTTAAATTACCCTTTATAATATATATTCCTATATATTATATTTATATAGATAAATATACTTTAATAAATTTATTTATTAAATTGTTTAAAACCATTTTTAAGAATAAAAGAAAAAGATTATTCTTAAAAATAGTTTTAAACAGAAAATTTCTATCAAAAATGGAAAAAAAAATCTAAAATCCATGTTATATATAGGTTGTCAAAACATTTTTGAATAAAATTTAAAAATCATCTTAATTTTTTCTGAGCCTTTAAAATCGTTATTTTTTATTTATTTATTTTTTTTAATGAAAAATATCTTTAGATAAATAAAGAAATATATATTTTATTATATTTCGAGTTGAATTTATTTAATTAGTAAAATTCAATGTTTTACTCATTAATTATTGACTCTTATATTTTTATTATATGTTTCTTTAAACAAAAAAAAAATGAATCATTTTTTCTTAATCATTTTTTTTATTCCATTTTACATTTCCAAAACATTTTTAACTCTATCCTAAATGTAATGTAAATATCCTAAAGGCTCTGGTTGCCTAGTGGATAGCTAGCTAGACTACCGGGTTCGAGATTGTCTCCTTTACACCCCTAGCATTTCCTACATTTCCTCTCTTGAGCCTAGTAAACACTTGGATTCAAAATTTCTCATTAACATATTTGTGAAACATTTTGCTATACTTTTTTTAAACCAAATTTAGAACTGTTTCTACAAATCTCCCACTTGTTATGAAAAGCAAAACTTTTAACTGTTTCTAAACTAGTTTATAGCGTTTTCTGTAAAACTAAAATATCGTCCAACGCTGCATTATTTAACATAGTCTGGCATAAGGGGACTCAAAAATAAGATCTTTTGGAAACACAATGGCGTCTTGGGTTTTTAAGGATGTTCTTTCGCGACAATCCACACAAAAATTTTTAACCTCGTAACCACTCTATAAATATGAACTGTGCTAAAATTTTAGGTTATGTTTTTTTAACGTGACTGTACTTTATATTCTCTTTATGAATGGATCGTTTCCAAGCCATTGATATTATATCCCCACCACTAAAAATAATCGCCCAAATATTTTGTTGTTTTTTTTTTTAATTTTTTATCAAAACTACGTGGTAAATAATTTCAATTTTTTTTTAAGTTACTCCGAATATATTATTCTAAGAAATATTAGTTTTTCATCAAGATGGTGAAAGTCCTTCAATGAAAAAAATAAAATAATGATCATTTTCCCACCCTTTCCCAATCTGTAAAAAATGTAAAATTTCATTTTTAATTGCAATTATTTAATGTTTGGTGTGGTAAATCGTCTTCAAATTTTAACAGTGTGTTTATTATGCTTTTAATGACTTATATTCCAAGTTTCGAAGACTTTTGTGAAAGAACTACCTTAACTAATAAGAAATGAGTATTTTTTTTAGTCGAGAACCCTTGTCCCCATTATGTTTCCAAGAGCTATTATTTTCCAGACAATTCAGACAGAAAATGATGCTAGAAACTTTGTATCTAAGTGTGTAATGAATGCTTAAGAGACCTGGTTCTTAAAAAAATTGTTTATTTCAGAAAATGTGAATCTTCTGAAAAAAAGCTTTAAGCTATATAAGCCTTTAAAATATTTTAATCAATGAAATTAAAATTCATAAAAACTAATTTTAGAATATCCTAAATTATTATGATTTTAGCATGAGTATGTATATTTTAATAAATTATCCGTAAGGAAAGTAGTGTCATTTCGCTTATTTTCATTCAAACACAGGAACAATCTCTAAATAAGTTGATTTATAAGAATGGATATTGAAAGCTGCCTAAACATTGTAAACTAGAGTACAGGATTTTGTAAATTTGGTTTTTGTAAAACAAGGATGAAATTTTTAATAAGCTTTAATGCAGTATTTACATAAATATTATATATAATACCTAAAGAATTTGTTTGCATTTTTAAAAAATAATTTTCATCAAGTTTTGATTTTATAAAAAAATTATTTTAGAGAACAATTTATTTTGTTACTTAAAAAAAAAAAAAAAATCCCACAAATTTAACAAAACAAATTTCAATCCTTCCTATTAATCTTTCCCAAAAATAGTTTATTATTAAGTTGAGAGTAGATTAAAATAGCCCAACGATGATTTTTCTTTTGGATTACATTTGCTCTTTTTCAAATTATATTTAGACTTAGTTTTTGATAATATCATTTATTTAAGGTAGTTGTTTCACCATATGGGTTTTCTTAGGATTTTTTTGAAATTTAGAAAGATTACTATTTAAATACTTCTGCATCGATTGGTGACATAACTAAATTTATGAACAATATAGTTCCGGAGATATTAAATTCCAAAGATAGAGTTTTTCAGACTCTTATACTTTGCATTATAAATGGGATATCAGAAAGTTTACATACATATTTAATTATAATTAAGAAACTCTTCTTACCATTGTTATAAAAAACTAAACCAACATTAAACAATAACTAATACATTTTTTAAGACAATTTTAATTCATAGTTACAACACAGTTTCTGAGATATAATGAATAAATAATGAAAAATTTACACTAAAAACAAGCTGGCAACAAATCATTTATTTAACCTAAAAAGTGGGTTAACTTTAGTATTTTTTTGACGTTTTTTCGCTACAGTCAATGTCGTAACAGCTTCCAATCGCTTATTAAGAACTTTTTGTTTTATAAATCTTCCTTTATAATGTACTTTATCTGACATTTCTATGATAAAATATATACAAGCTCGGACATTGTTGCCAGATTTGTCAAACGAGCACGGGTTTAGATAGTAGTGCTATATAAACAGCAAAAAGTTTTGGGCTCTGAATTATGAATCCTTATTGTCTGTTCTATATACTCTAGGATTAACTTTTTGCTAGTGTTGTCGCGAAACAACTACCTTAAGATCACTGTCTTTTTACTAGCATATAGTATTAATTTAAAAGTTGATTTAACACAGAAAGCAGAGCTGTAACCTCCCAGCCCTGTATACCTATCGATTTATTTTAAAATCTTAATCACTAATGATCAGTATCTTAATCTGTATTAAGATTTTATATTTAGATGTTATGAAAAAAAATCCTAGATATCTTGCAAAAACGATACAAAATGTATTTTTTCTTAAAGCTAGTTTCACAATGACTTCTGGTATATTTGCGTTGACACTAGCCATTGTGAACTAATTAAATTAAGTGAATGTGATTTTGGATTGTAGTAAAACAAATCTCGTTTTAACGCATGGACTCTCAAAATGATATCAATTAAGGGCCAGTTGTATGTCGGTTGGTAAAGTCTTTGTAAAAGTTGACAAAGGATAAAACCTTAGAATTCACCTTGTGCCCGGCCTGATGGCCAATCAAATGACATGCATTTTCATCTGATTGGCCATCCCGCCGGGTACAAGGTGAATTCTAAGGTTTTATCCTTTGTCAACTTTTACAAAGACTTTACCAACCGACATACAACTGGCCCTTAATGACAAGATATTTTGGTTAAATTAAATATTAATTAATAAATAAAAACATAAATGCGAAAATTTCGTTATGATTCCCTGGTTTTGAAAAGCAAGTTAACAAGAACCAATCTGAATTAAGAAAAGCAAGGATTTTGCAGCCATTGTGTGATCGACATTTTTTAGAATAGTTTCGAGGGCTTTACGGTGCCAAATGGCAAATTTCGCTCTCCCCTTTGCGGCGGCGGGTAAATGTTTTTGTCGAGTTTCACGATTGGTCTAATGTAAATTCTTCAAAATCAGCAATAGACAGAAATATATAGTATGAGTTTTTCAAAGTTCATCTGTATTTTTACTGTGAAACACCACAAAAACTTTCAACGCTATTTTGAACTCAAGTATACATATACAATATCTTTTATGACCATTACCCCAAGTCAAATCTAGCTTTAAACGAGCAAAAAGACAGACTAATATACGTATATACACTTAGATAAAATATAGAAGAACAAACAATAGGCAACACTTTTGAACATCTAAATAAAAATAAACAGATCCATTGATTAAAATTGTATTTTAAAATAAATCGAAAGCTTTATAGGGGGTCTCAGTTAATTTATTTGTGGCCTCAACCATACATTCCATTTGTTAAATCATTCTGTTATTGAGTCTTCATTCCTCAAAGAATTTCATTTTTACTACTTTGGGTTAATTGACCATATTTCCCCCTAATCTGCTTTAGATGCATATTAAGAAGATATTTTGGTTTTTCATTAAAAAGAAATAACAAATTTTAATTATTTCTGCCTAGTGTCATCACTTAATTGTGGTGTTTAGAAGCTTTTTCCACATTTTTTTTTATTTAGGTGTCATTTGCTGAAGATGTTTTGATGACCTCCAACTATCGCCAATGGGTTCTTGATCTTGTCTGCACTCGTGGTTTTCCAAGAACGATTTACGGCCTTGGGAAATGTTTATGCATGAGTGGTAACCATTTCGGACAGCTGTTATGGCCAAATCGGACTCAGAATAAATACATATAAATAAATAATAATAATAAATACATATCTGTACGTCTGCAACGCTGAGTAGTTTGCGCTAGTAATATATATTGCTAATGCATTCACTCAGAGTTTTTTTAGATTCTCTTGTTTTTATTGGAAGGACTAAAATTTTCATTAAATGAATCTTTATATTTATATGGTGGTATCAGATCATATTAGGGCTGTTAACCATTGTCATTGGTGTCGTCAGAAATTTATTTAGAGGGGACAATTAACATATTAACTTAGTGAAAAAATCTCTTATATGTATAATATATTTCAAGTTTATATTATATAGCCAACACATTTTTAATATGTATTAGAAATATCAAATTAAAAATGTATTGAATGAGGGAACAATTGAATTTTGTATCTCTAAACATAGTAAAAGAAAAAGATAAGAATTTTGTCTTTATGTGCTTCATCATCTTCAAGAAGTACATATAAAATTGAGATACAACTTTATTGACCTATTCTACATAGTTTTCAGTAAAACAGTTTTACTCAAACTGGGGTATCATGATGTCATATGAAGGGGGTAGGATTTTTTTTATTTAGTTTTTTCAAAATATCTCAAAAACTGAAAATATTTTTATAAATAAACTGATGTGGCCATCCACATGACTTTACCATACACCTTTCCCTCTCTTATATTTAATAAAATCATTTACGAAAGAACCCTTCCCCCTCTGAATTTTGGGCTAGTCACCTCGAAACACTTTGTTCAGGAATTTAAGTGTCTTACATGGCTCTGTGCTAACTTATGTCCTTAAGGTAATTCTTTTGCGACAATCCACACAAAATGTTTTAGCCTCGTAACCACTCTATAAATAGGAACGGTGCTAAAATTTTAGGTTATGTTTTTTTAACGTGACTGTACTTTTTACACTACTATATTCTCTTTATGAATGGATCGTTTCCAAGCCATTGATATTATATCCCCTCCACTAAAAATAATCCCCCAAATATGTTGTTATTTTTTATCAAAACTACGAAGTAAATAATTTCAATTTTTTTTAAGTTACTCCCAATATATTATTCTAATAAATATTAGTTTTTCATCAAGATGGTGAAAGTCCTTCAATGAGAAAAAAAATAAAATAATGATCACTTTCCCAATCTACCATATGTAAAAAATTTCATTTTTAATTGCAATTATTTCATGTTTGGTGTGGTAAATCGTCTTCAAATTTTAACAGTGTGTTTATTATGCTTTTAATGACTTATATTCTTCCAAGTTTCGAAGACTTCTTGAATTTTTGCATTTGTGAAAGAACTAGCTTAACAATAAAAAAATTAAATACATAAGAATAATTCTATTATATATGGTATATATTAATTTAAAAAAAGTATAAATAAATACAATTAGACAAGATTAAAATTTGATAAAAGTATAATAACTTGATAAATATATAATAGAAAATATAAAAATATATATTTATAAAAAATGGTTAAGAATATTTTTATATGGGAATTTTTTTTAAAATATAAAGAGTCGTGCAGCTTCAATTATTATTTATTCAAAATTCCTACTGACCTTAATGTAAGGTCGAATAGTCAGTAGGAATTTTGAATAAAGAAATAATTGAAACTTTACGATTCTTTATATTTTTTTTAGAAATCCAATATAAAATTTATAAAAATAAATCATTAGGAATAATAATAGTAATATTTAAATTTTTGTTTGTTTTTTAAGTATTTGATGAATTATATTCATATAACTATAAGCACCTAGAAATGAATGTATAAATGTTTATATAATATGAGAAAATAGATATGAGATTGATAAAATTAATCAACAATATATATATATTGAGTTATTCAGCAACAAGTTCTCGTATGGCATCAAATTGTCCTGAAGCTTCTAAAGCCTCGCATAATAATCTCATTGTGGCCTTGGAGCCATTACTTTGACACCATTCTAAAAGCATTTGATAGATAACTTCCTCTTGATTATTTTTATGATTTTCTCCTATTTGTTCTATCATTCCTTGTTTGAGTCCAAGTTTTCTACCCAACCGCATCCAGCCTTGCCCAATAAGGGGGGAAATATCATGTAATTGGTCTTTTGTTACTGGAGATTCATCCTTGAAAAGAGCTGAAAAAGAAAATTACAGATTAATAAACAATATATATTTCATTAAGGTAGTTGTTTCACCATATGGGTTTTCTTAGGATTTTTTTTGAAATTTAGACAGATTATTATTTAAATACTTCTGCATCAATTGGTGGCAAAACGAAATTCATGAACAATATAGTTCCGGAGATATTAAATTCCAAAGATAGAGTTTTTCAGACTCTTATACATTGCACTATACGGAAAATAGGAAAGTTTACATACATATTTAATTATAATTAAGAAACTCTTCTTAACATTATTATAAAAAACTAAACCAACATTAAACAATAAACTAATACATTTTTGAAGAAAATTTTAATTCATAATTACAACATAGTTTCTGAGATAATAATTAATAAATAATGAAAAATTTACACTAAAATCAAGCTGGCAACAACGCATTTATTTAATCTAAAAAGTGGGTTAACTTTAGTAATTTTTTGACGTTTTTTCGCTTCAGCCATTGACGCAACAGCTTTCAATTGCTTATTAAGAACTTTTTGTTAAATAAATCTCCCTTTATAATGTACTTTATCTGAAATATCTATGATAAAATATTTACAAGCTTGGACAGTGTTGCCAGATTTGTCAAACGAGCACGGAATTGGCTAGTAGTGGTACATAAACAGCAAAAAGTTTTGGGCTTATGAATTATGAATCCTTATTGACTGTTCTATATACACTAGCATTAACTTTTTGCTAGTATTGTCGCGAAACAACTACCTTAAAAATTTAATAATTTGTACTGATACACAGCTTAATTCTTTCTAATAACTTCCAAACATTAAATAATAAAATCAGTAAGCACCAATTCACTGTTAATATATTTTATTATAAATATGTGATAATCTGATACCTTTGACTGCAGGTGTCTTTACTAAAGGATCCTGCGATGGAACATTTGGATTTTGCTGGGGTGTGGTTGCTCCTATTGTATAATTATTCCCTATTTGGAATCCATGGGAATAGCTAACGTTAATATTCACACTCTGAGCTAAAAAAAAAAAGAAATCGAACTTAATAGATATTAAAGTAATTCATCATCATAGAGTAATCAGTTTAAAAACTGGTTTAATGCAACTATTCGATTCTATCCCATGCCAATTATTCTTAAACTCTCTAAAGGTGCCAAATCTTTCATTCTCTGGAGAAAATATTTTAGTCTACACTAGGATTTTTCCTCTTTATAAATAGTTCAATGAGATGGTAACAATGAAGATTAAAAAATAAGGTGATCGATGGTGGAACCTTATAGGCTCGAGGTCGAAGAATCCTCAAGTATGGTATTGAAAATTAGAAATAATTTTTGTATTATTATCAGTTAATAAAGTTGTTGATTTACTTCTATTTAATCTAGACATAAATCAAGACCTACATGTATGCTTCATAGATTATAACAAAGCCTTCGATAAGGTTAAACACGATCTACTTATAGAAATATTATTCAAAAGAAAGATAGACCTAAGAGATATAATAATAATTTCAAACCTATACTATGGCCAGAAAGCACTAGTACGGATAGAAAACATGACGTCTGAAGAAATAGAAATAAATAGAGGAGTACGTCAAGAGTGTATACTCTCACCAATCTTATTTAATCTATACTCAGAAGATATATTAAGAAAAGCACTTGATGACCAAGGCATAGGCATTAATATTAACGGTACGATAATAAATAATTTGAGGTATGCAGATGATAAGGTTCTTTTAGCAGGAACATCGAAGACCTACAAACGTTAATTAATAATAAGATTGGAGTAATTTTTGGAGACGGACTGATAAGTGAATTAAGTGGATATCGATGAGGCAGTCCAAAAAAAGAAGAAGATGATTTACACTATTCATAAAACCGACGTTTCGGAGGCTATTCCCTCCTTCTTCATGGTTTTGAAAAGTCAGTGAAGGAAATCCAATGCGACATTCCCCTCTGTCTCCTCTTTCAGTGGCAGTAACAATAATATATAATAATATAATTATAATTATAATCTACATTATAATTCTGCTAAGAATGAAATACAATATATTATTGTTACTGCCACTGAAAGAGGAGACAGAGGGGAATGTCGCATTGGATTTCCTTCACTGACTTTTCAAAGCCCTGAAGAAGGAGGGAATAGCCTCCGAAAGGTCGGTTTTATGAATAAAAAGATAGTGTAAATCATCTTCTTTTTTGGACTGCCTCATCGATATCCACTTAGTTAATTAATAAAATTGTCACAGTATAATGTTGGAAAATATTGTTGCTATCACTGAAAGGAGAGACAAATGGGAACCGAGTTATACTCACCCATCAATAACTATTCAATACCCTGAAGAAGGAGAGAAAAAAGTCTCCTAAACGTCGGAAATTGAATAAAATTTAAATAATTTATGGACTGCCTTTCATTATAACCTACTTATTTCGCTTACCAGTCCGTCTTTCTAAGAAAATAAATAAAATTTGATTGCTTACTTTTAACAGATGATTTCGGTTTTTTTACTTTGGGTTTGGTTTTTGGTTTTTCGTCTTCGGTTTCGGTTTCTGGGGCTGGCTCGGTTGTTTCCTCCGTCGATGTCTTTTGTTCTTCAGCATTTTCTTCCGTCAAATTCAATTTCTCAATTTGCTCAGTGACATTTGGATTGTTCGGTTCAGTTTCTCTAGGCGCACTTGGCACCGAATCCGTTTTTAAATAAGTTTCCTCTTCTATCATTTTTAGTTTATTATTATATTAATCTATGGAAATAAATAAGTAAAAATATCACAGATGTTTAGACATTGCAAAAGTAAAGAATTTTGGAAAAACCCGTCAAACAACGAACAAGGATGGAATAAAGTCAGATAGGACATGTTTGGTAATTTTCTAAAAGAATTATCAGCGCAGTCTAGCTCAACACTTGCCAATTAATAGATTAATTATAAAATAATTAAATAAAAATAAATCAATTAAATAGAAACTATTTTTTTAATATACCTATTTATTTTTAAAATAATATTTTAATGTTTGTTAATATTCTTGAAAAATTATTAAATAGTCTTAGTAGTAATATTTATAATTATACTAGTATATATTAAAAAACATGAATAATAAATAGATTAACACTGGGTGTTGGAATATAATATAATTTTATGAATTCTAATTAAAGAATGCTGATAATATAAAAACTAGGTTTTATTTAAATTTGGAAAATCTTATCTTACTATATTAAACAAGCAATTCTTATATCTATATATATAAAATTAAGGTTTTGTCTGTACATTGGTCCAAATCACGCCAAATTTTGGTTTCACACGTTTCAAGCAAAGTTATGTACGAAAACACCCTCAACAAAAGTCAAAAATGAAAATTCTAGTCCTTTTGACCAAACTCAACCAAATTTTGTATACATATTCTGCGGGGCCCAAATAGGCTAGAAATGCAAAAACTAACCACCCAAAATTGGGAGGGGGGGTCAAAAATGAAAATTCTAACCCTTTCAACCAAAATCAACCAAATTTTGTATACATATTTTGTGGAACCCCAGAAGGGTAGAAATATCGTGTTGACACCACTGTATAAAAATATCAGACAAATTACAACAGCAAAATTCAAGGACCTATTACGATATATATACCTACCTACCACCGGAACATCATGATTTCTTCAAATCCCTTTCACACACACAAAATGTAGATGAATAGTAAATTGTTTTGTAATAAATAAATTTATGTTTTGTACGTTACGTAGTTGAAAAATGTTTTGAATCGCATAAATTAAGTTTCCAAAGTGTTTTAAAGATATGTAAAACAAATTAAGTATTTTTTTTTTCAATTTGAAGTATCTTAAATTATGTTGAATGGACTTGGGCACCTTCAAATTTTATAATGAATCTGGATGTTAATTTTGAAAGTGGCATAACTCCATTCTTGATAAGAAAACGCATATTATTCACTTAATAATTGCCACTATTTTAATAGGAACTATAAATTTAACACCCTTAGATACACTTAAGCAGTATGACTCATTAGTATCCTATACGTATATTTATAAATTCTGTTACTACTTGGGATTATAGTCCTCTGCCCCCTATGATTAAATCAATTATAAATTTTGTCAAGTCCTAATGTCCTAGAGTTGTGCAAAATTTTATTTAGTTATCACAAGCAGAGATTAGGTGAGGTAGAGAAAGGTCACACCATCCTTGTTAAGGTTTTGACCAGTTTTCCTTAACAACTTATGGCAAATGCCCGGATGGCTAATGCGCCGCTTGCTCCTGGTATCGGGTTTTTGCGCGGAATTTTTAAATTACTTTTTGTCTTTTGATGGAAATCTATGGTCATGTTATTTGTTAATGAGCATACATTTCTATTTTTTTTTTATTTTTTTTTTTTTTTACTTGTTTATTATTTGTTAAATTGTTGTAATTAATTTGTATTGATGTTTATTAATGTATTATAGCTAGATTGTATTGATGTTTGGAGGACCTAGCCACCGAGGACTTGTGCCTCTAAGCAGGTCGAGGAATAAAGATTTATTTATTTATTTATTTATTATTGAAACGCAAACCCTTAAATATCTCGATTTGAAGATAAATGGAGTTAGGCCACGGCTCAATTAATGTTTTGTTTTGAGGTTGGCGCGGTCGGTGATCCGGCCGGCCGACAAGAGTCGATGCCCAGTGCTGCTCCTTTCAACTTGCTCGGATTCCGTTCAGATTTTATAAATTTGACAACTGAACGAATACCTGTTGAAGATCACGGTGATTATCCATTAATTAATAATCATGGGAGTAACCATGTAAGTAACACTTTATTAAACATTTATCTACAATCATTATTCATCATCTTAAATCTATAAAATACTAATAATTCCGTTTTCTTTAGTGATTAAACCTTCCATTTATCCCCAAGTTCTTTGCGAATGTTTCCAAAAAATCGAACATTTACTTGAATTAATAGTATCTTATTTGAAATTAAAATTAATTTTTTTGATTTTTATTCATCCTATGTGTATTTTAATTAATTTCCCATGAATTATTCTCCTTTTTAGCCTTCAGCAATATCCAATGACGGAAAATAGGACCGGTCCTCAAATCATCGAGCTGCTTACAAGAAGGATTCTTGCTCTGGGGGCCGTGGCTGCTGGACAATTCCTTGTCGATTGCGAGGCCTATAACTCCGTCCCCAATCTTGGTAAGTCAATTCATTATATACTCTATTTTAATCTTTTTGAAATTTAATTTCTTATGTGAGTTCGAGCCGCCAATCATTAAATATTTAACACAGGTAGTGAAGGTACAGTGAATGTTTATTATTACAGACATTATTCACAGGAACGAAGATAAATGGGGTTCAAGGGGCTCAAACCGTCCCCTTACATTTATTCCTTAGTTCTTTGCGAATGTTTCTAAAAATCAAACATTTACTTGAATTAATAGGATCTTATTTGAAATTTACTTGAATTAATGGAATCTTATTTGGTGGAATTTAAATTTCTTTTGATTTGATTTTCGAACACAATCTTATTATTACATAGCTGTGTCTGAATTATGTATATTAGAAAAGCGTTTCAATTTGGTTTTACCTAATCTGGGATGAGTGAATAAGATACCTGAACAAATCAGTTGCTCATTCACCGAAGCCCCCATAAAAAATACCTACGCCACTGATTATTTATAATATTTATATTGAATATTATTCACTAGCAAGACGTGCAAATGAATGATGTAAAAAAATATTCGAAATATATTTTAAACCAACGTAATTATGTCTCACTTTTTAATGAATCAAACAATTTATAAATCCTTAAAGCCAAATAGCCCTTATGGACACTAATTTAACCCTAGCTTGTTTTTAATGAATCAAACAATTTATAAATCCTTAAAGCCATTTAAGACCCGAATCCACAGATACCTTCGACTCCTGTCCAACCCATAAAATTCCCTCTTTTTCTTCTTTTTACGAGGGAGAGGCCAACTCAGGCCTTTAGACGATGCACCTTTTTAGTCTAACTCCTTCTCTCATCATTTTCATTAAAAAAAAGAATCAATTATGGTCACTAATTTAACTCTTTAACTCGTTTTTAATGAATCAGCAATTTATAAATCCATTCTTAAAGTCAAATATCTATAATGGACACTAATTTAACTCTAGCTTGTTTTTAATGAATCGAACATATTATAAATCCTTAAAGCCATTTAAGACCCGTATCCAGAGATATCTTGGACCACTGCCCAGCCCATAAAATGTCCTCCTCTTCTTCTTTTCACGATGGAGGGGCCAACCCAGGCCTTTAGTGGATGCACTTTTTTAGTATAACTCCTTCTCTCATCATTTGCATTAAAAAAAAAGCTATTATGGTCACTAATTTAACTCTTTAACTCGGTTTTAATGAATCAACAATTTATAAATCCTTAGCCATTTAATTACTATGGTCATTAATTTAACTCTTTAACTGCTAAATTTTCTTCAAAAGGCCTCGGATACATCTTTGCACCCGGACTCGATTTTCCTCGGGTCGGCCCTGTGTTTGCGTGGATTGATGTCAAATATATTTCTACTCACTGAGCTATTCAGGAATTTTTACCTGTGTTTCAAACTTATATTTTATATATCTTAAAACAAACGTTTACTAAATAATAATAAAAAACTATAGTCTTTTATACTATCTTTTTTATACTTACTATTATAGTTTGGCATTTTAATTTAATATTTTTAAAGAGAAATAATTAACATTTGCATAAGAAGTTAATTTCCATCGAACGTCACGACAATCATGATTTTTTTAACATTTCATAATTGAAAACTTTAATTATGCTTATTAATTTATTTTTACTACCAAATATCTCTGGAAATGGACTTTTTGACGTCTTCTAAATTCAATATTATAAATTTGTATACACCTCTCAAGACTTTCGACTATAAAAAATAACTAAATAAAAATAGTAAATAAAAAAGAGAACTACATTGGTAGGATTAAAAAATCCCGAACTGGTGTTTTTATAAGTGAATAAATATTAAATACTATTGTCTTTATTTTCTTGTACACAGTTTTAATTTCAACTTAGAAGGTTTTCAAAAATATTGCAACCTTACATTTTCTCTTAGTTTTTTGCTTTACTCACAACAAATCAAATCAGAGGAATCCTCCTTAAGCAATAATACTTTAAAGGCTTTTCTCAATGTTGTTAAGAGAAGAGACTTTACAATTACATATTTATAAAAATTTATGGAACCACAAACTCATAGGCTGTCTTTTAAATGGGATCAAAAACATTTTTCTGAGCTCTCGAGGGAATTGAAAATAATTTTGTTTCTTTGCTTTTGTAAATAAGTTAATATTATCGATTGTTTCTTGAGTAATTCTTAAATTTTCAATATTATATTATAAGAAACTAAGGAAATAATTTGCCTAAATTAAATAAATATTGGACAATCACATATTCCAATTAAATTTAAAAATAATATTCTAGTCGCAGTTTCTATTTTATATACATTTATAATTTATTGAATTTATTTATTTTTTAAACATTTACTTATGAATCAAAATGATAATATTTTCATTATTTTTTTTTGTTTTGAATTCGTTTGTTCCTAGGGACAGGAACTCCCTCTCTGCCTTCCTCAAGTTCTACAATCTTCAGTCCTTCAAAATCTCCGGATGCACAAACACCTTCGCCTCAACCCAAGCCTCTAACACTATTCCCCTTACAGAAATGTAAGAATTTAACCTGACTTATAGATGGTGCATCTTCTGGACATACGCCTCATTATTATCAAAAATCACTATAATTTCTGTGAAATGTTGAAAGCACTCCAACCCATTAGATATCCATTGTTGAGCAACATCTAGAGCGGTAATTTCTTAAAAGGGTGACTGTCTAGGTCTGTCCTGATGTATAATTATAGCCATCCTGTTGTTTGTATCCCTCTAAAAATATTTAATCATTTGTATAAAGGGACTCGCTTCTATCTACGGTCAACTAGAGCAGTGTCTCTTAAACTTTTTGAAGTCGCGGCCCCCTTGGAACCCAAATCAATATCTCACGGCACCCTTGGAACCCAACTCAATATCTCACTGCACCCTTGGAACCCAAGTCAATATCTCACTGCACCCTTGGAACCCAACTCAATATCTCACGGTCCCCTTGGAACCCAACTCAATATCTCACTGCACCCTTGGAACCCAAGTCAATATCTCACGGCCCCCTATTTTTTTTTAAATTCACATTCGTTAAAAAACTATTTATAATTTTGATTTTTCGTATATGCATACACTTACTAGTCAATGCATGCATTTACTAAGGTTAAAAGTAAAAGAGTGAAAAAAATAAGCACGGTTATTATGTTTTGATTAATGAGTGTATGCATCCACTACCATGGCTAAGTACATATGTGCACAAATCAAATAACATAATCTCAATTTTCAATATATTATCATTTCAACATTTCATTACATTATCGAAATTTTATAATTATAATCCAAGTATTTAAACATATTTAACAATAATAATTTATTTGTTACATTTGCGACTATTCGTGGCCCCCCTGCAGGTAATCCATGGCGCCCTAGGGGGCCGCGGCCCATTACTTTAAGAAGCATTGAACTAAAATATTTGGGGGGGGGGGGCTATGGACCTCCCTCTGGATATGTTCCTTACTCCCAGTATAGTATTAATTTCAATGGGATGAACCAAGAATGGAATTGGGGAGGCTGTAAAAATGCCATCTTGCAGTATCTGTTCAGGAAGTCACCCATTTCAGAACAAACCTCGTAGCATGTTGCTTAACTCAGATGATCCTTTGGGAAACAGTGCTTTGGACATAAAGACTGTTGGTAAATCAGATGATTAGAGTACGCGAGTATTTTTCAGTTTATTTTTTGCATTTTCGTGTTTAGAAATGTCTGAAACATTGAGAAAAATCATTTTCAAGCTTGATTTTTTCTACCTGTCTCTTCCGATACCTATGATAACTCAAAAGCAGACACTTTAAGAAAGTCAATTTGAATGCCAAAATGTTTGTATTTCTAAAATAAGATCTGATTAAAGTGCAGAAAAACAAAAACATCAATTGTTATATGGAATGGTTATAGCTAATGAACTGAAATTTAGCACAAAAGTTTATATTAATAAGATGCACCTTTGTGCCAAATTTCAGCTTTCTAGCTTATATCGTTCACGGACGAAAAAATGCCTAAACATCAAAATTTGCGCAGAGCGTGCCGAATATTCACTTTTTCTTAAAATATCATTATATTAATTTATACCTTCAAGGACTACTTGTCACACAATTGTAATAAATTTATTAATTTGATAAATTATTTATTTATAATTTTTCACTAAACACTTTCTGTTATTTCTGGTTAACCATCTTTTAAATTAAATATTTTTTTAGTTTTTGCAGATGGCAATATAAAAATTTATTTCTTTATTTGTTTTTATAGATTTTACATTCACCCAGATGAATGTCTTAAATGGGAGTGTAAAATCTAAGAAAACAAACGAAGAATGAGATTGAAAAGTTTTTGTTTTGTCGAGAGTAGCAGAGTTGTTGATTATAGTCTCAAACAAATAAAAAATATATATACAGATATATAATTTCGATATATATGTGTGTATGTTAATTTGCATCAAGCAGAGGACAACCTCTTTGTTTCTCTTTGTGAAGAATGAGATGTTTATATTGGCAATCTCCAAGAACTAAAAATATATTTAATATTTAAGGAGGTTCTTTCGCGACAATCCACATGAAAAGTTTTAGCCTCGTAGCCACTCTATAAATATGAACGGAACTAAAATTTTAGGTTATGTTTTTTTAACCTGACTGTACATTTTACGCTACTATATTCTATTTATGAATGGATCTTTTCAAGCCATTGATCTTTCTTATATCCCCTCCACTAAAAATAATCGCCCAAATATTTGTTTTTTATCAAAACTACGTGGTAAATAATTTCAATTTTTTTTTAAGTTACTCCGAATATATTATTCTAACAAATATTAGTTTTTCATCAAGATGGTGAAAGTCCTTCAATGAAAAAAAATAAAATAATGATCATTTTCCCACCCAAACTACCATATGT
>JALMQS010000083.1:14682553-14857796 GCA_024734495.1 Forficula auricularia | reverse complement strand
GTAAATAATTTCAATTTTTTTTTAAGTTTCTCCGAATATATTATTCTAACAAATATTAGTTTTTCATCAAGATGGTGAAAGTCCTTCAATGAAAAAAAATAAAATAATGATCATTTTCCCACCCTTTCCCAATTTACCATATGTAAAAATGCCATTTTTAATCGCAATTATTTCATGTTTGGTATGGTAAATCGTCTTCAAATTTTAACAGTGTGTCTATTATGCTTTTAATGACTTATATATATTCCAAGTTTCGAAGATTTTTTGAATTTTTGCATTTGTGAAAGAACTACCTTAATATTAAAGATGGTCGATAAGTGGTGAGCAAAACTGATTAGTAAATATAAATATGTAAATAAATAAATAATTTATCAAAATACCTTCGTTATTTTTTAAAAAATTTCTCTACCTCGAAAAAAATTTCTGGATACCTGCCAGGTATCATTAGATTATAGGTATAGATATAGATAGGTACTTACTATGGCCTCGCTTTTGACCTGCAAAATTACAAAGGAAATTAAAAACAACTTTAATTATTTCTTTTTTTTCTTTTTTAATAAACATTCTATTTTTTTTTTCTTAATTCTATAGTATCATTTATTTGATTAAAAGCATATCATAATTAATATTAGCACCTCACCAAAAATAGATCCCTTTGTTTAGAATTAGCATTTAGAGCAACATATTTATTTAAAAATAAATATCTATTTTAACAATAATAATGACTTAAAGAGGAATACAAATACAAAATAGATTGTTTAGGATGGGTTTTGGTTTATATTTCTATATCTATAGATAGATGATATTAAAAAAAATATAACAAATAAATTAGTATACTAAATCCACAGTTTCTATAATTATAAATAAATTCAAACCTTCTTTTCTTTTTTTATTAAATATTACATAAAAAAAAAAAAATTAATAAATGCTCATTTTGATCTTAAATTAAAAAGTTTACTATACAAAAAAATAATTAATATACATATAACATGATTGTATTTACATTGGTTTCTTTAATTAAATAAAGATTAACGAATTATTATAATATTATAAATAATTGAGAAGATTTATCATTTTCTATTGGGTTAAGTGCAGTACGCACTGACGTTATCGATGCTATAATTTTAATAGTATGAAGTTTCCAAGATAATGTGTGCAAGAAGGTTTGTTTGCACTGAATCATTCAATGGAAAAAGCTATACTTCAACTAGATATTTAGTCTGCACTGAGTGCAATTAAGGTAGTTGTTTCGCGACAATGCTAGCAAAAAGTTACTGCTAGTGTATATAGAACAGACAATAAGGATTCATAATCCATAAGCCCAAAACTTTTTGCTGTTTATGTACAGATTCCTGTAATTACCGTGCTCGTTTGACAAATCTGGCACCATTGTAAGAGATTGAATATTTTTATATTAAAATGACAGATAAAATACATTTAAAATTTCTATAAAAATTGTTTTGTTATTTTTTAACAACGCCTACGTTACACCTTATGAAAATTATAATTTTGAAAAAATCTAGCTCATGCGCGCTTTATACATCTTCGCTGGTTAAATAAATGCGCTGTTGCCAAATTGTTTTTAGTGTAAATTTTTTTATACATTTTCATTATTATTCATTATTATCTCAGAAACTGTGTTGTAACTATGAATCAAAATTTTCTTAAATTAATGTTGTTTTAGTTTTTTATAAAAATGGTAAGAAGGGTTTCTTAATTATAATTAAATATGTATGTAAATTTTCCGATATCCCGTATAGTGCAATGTATAAGAGTCAGAAAAACTCTATTTTTGAAATTTAATATCTCCGGAACTATATTGTTCATAAATTTCGTTTTGCCACCAATCGATGCAGAAGTATTTAAATAATAATCTGTCTAAATTTCAAAAAAATCATATGAAAACCCATTTGGCGGAACAACTAACTTAAGTGCGCACTAAATAACCCAATGGAAACGCCGTTAAATAAGAAGATCACTCTTGAGTTGAATAGTTGCCAATTTTCTTTAAATTCTAAAAAAGTTCAACTAATTGATCCATTCATTAATTCTGATAAAAGTACTATATATTGGAAAGTAAAGTTGTGAGCTTTCTAGTCCAACGTTTAAGTGAGGTGGCAGCCTCCCACTCTGGCCTTGTTAAATTAATGCTAGGTGCCTCTAATGTTAGTGTTGATAATTTCTAATGAATTGGGAATCAAACCCAACTCCTTACACTTGAATTCTATCCCTCTACCCACCGACACTTCCTTTCTTTTATTATAATATGTAATGAAATTAAATTTTTCAATAAATTTGGTGAGGTGATAGAAAATTGGCAACTCTAATCAGAACTCTATAATTTATATCTAATGATTTATGCTAATAGCTATCAATCTTTTTTTTTTTTATTTTATTTTTTAATCTTTTTTTAATATAATAAAAATTATATAATAATTTATATTATTATATCAATGTATTTATTATATACATATGTATGAAAAATCTCTACAAAATGGCTTTTATTTATAGTGGATTTTTGTGGGTTTTTTTTTTTTATTTTTTATGTCAATGTTCAATTTTTCAATGAAAACAGTTTCGTAAATGGGACGTAGATTTTGGTCAAAAATCGGAGATTTAAGGCATGCAGCTTTCTAAGAAATATATTGTCATAATTTTTACTAATTGACTTTGCCTAAGCTCAAGCTACAGTATTTTTTTATTTTTATTTTTACTTCTTAATGAAATAATATACATTACAGGGTAGGTATAACAAAAATGTAGTCTATTAGTCCAGTAGTGTATTCTATTTATCAACATATTTATATGTATACGAGTGATCCGTTTTCATGTTACAGTCATGTTTGTGTTAAAACTGATAAATTATTTTATTTTCAACCATACTGAAATAAAGATGTTTGTTTAATAGAAAAAACATGAAACGCCTTAATTGAGGCCGATTACAGTTGGCAACATTATATATTAAAAATGCATTTCTGCATTTGGGAAATATTATTTGGATATATAAAATACAAAAGAAAATATTAAACTACTTTATAAATCATCATTTATACTTAATAATTTAATTTTTTGTTTGTTTATTATTTTTTACTTATTTTACTATTAAATTGAAAGTTTTTTTGCCGAGGGCAGCAGAATTTTTATATATTGAAGGAGACAATAAAATAGTGTGTTAATTCCAGTAGAAGACACACTCTTTTATTGTCTCCTTCAATTATTATTATTAATTATTAAAGTGGTTATAGGGTAATAAGGACTATATTTTTTATGCAGATAATTTATTTTTTATTGCCAACGTTTCGTCAACTTTGTTGACTTCTTCAGGGCTCAAATAGTTAACTTCCTTGTATATTTGTCATTTTTATAATTATTCTTTCTTAGTAAACATATCAAGGCAAGTCATCAACATCAATTAGATGACTTGCCTTGATATGTTTACTAAGAAAGTTTTTGTGCCGAGATTAGCAAAATGTTTATATATTGAAGGAGTCAATAAAAAAGTGTGTCTTCTGCAGGAATTATAAATTTTATTTATAACGAGACTATAGTTTCGAGGGCTTTGCCCTCTTCATCAGTCTATTACAATTGATTCACAAGAATTCAGGCAAAGCCCTAGAAACTATAGTCTCGTTATAAATAAAATTTATAATTCCAGCAGAAGACACACTCTTTTATTGTCTCCTTCAATAAGAAAGAATAATTATAAAAATGACAAATATGCAGGGAAGTTAACTATTTGAGCCCTGAAGAAGTCAATAAAGTTGACGAAACGTTGGCAATAAAATATAAATTGTCTGCATAAAAGATATAGTCCTTATTTCCCTATAACAACTTAAATAATTTAATCGATGGACATAAATAATCAAAATAATTATTGTTAATTATATTAATGCAAATATGTTGTAAAAACGAAAAACTGGGTTGGAATCGAATATACCTATGGATGGAACTTGAAAGAGTAAAGGTTGACTATCTCAGGAAAGACGGATGGATGCAGGAAGAGTTACAATCTTTAGAAATCATAGAGATAACGTTTTGGCGAATGCGTTTGTTCGGTTAGTATCTAATTTAAACGCCAAGGGATTGATTGTTTGAAAATCGTGTGTTCTACGCAAATAAGCCTTCAGGTAGAACTTTTGTAAATCCATTTGAAATTTTTTTAATTTTTTTTATTTATTTAATGTCACCGGGAACAAAGCCCATTTAGACAACACATAAGTAAAGTGTTAGTAGGGTTAGTGAGGAGCCAAGTTTTTAGCCGGTAGAAATTTTCATTTGCCAGCCAGGATCGAACCCCGGCCTCCCACCTCAACATCGTCATAATTGATCGATGCCGAAGCGAGGCCAGTGCTTTAGCCGACTGAGCCAACCCGAGTCCCAAAATTACTTTAAAATAAAATAAATAATTTAAATGTTATAATTTAAACACTAACATGACTGTAACACGCTCATTTATGCACATGTCTTATTAACAACTTTTTGTTTCTTTTGATAAAAATAATACAATGATAAAATAGCGTCCCATATTTTTGTTATACCCTGTATTTGTACATACATGTTTATTATAAGGACGTGACATAGAAATACGCCCGCGCAAAAATAAATGGAAACGATTTTGGAAAGGCTTAAAGGAATTCTTAAGTCCAACATTTCGGCCCCAATCCGGCCTGCCAGTTAAAGACGCAATCCGATGGAATTAATGACACTTACAAAAGATATTCAATTACTATTAAAATCATCAAGAAATACGTTTTACTAAAACTTTATTCATTGCATAAAATTCGTCCTTTTTTTTAGAAAAAAGCTCAATATAATTAAGTCGTGACGTATTGAATTAATAAGTATAATTTTAATACTAAAAGATCAGTTATATCTGGCAGTATTATTTTGTACCCGGAGGTAACTTTTAGTCAATCTGGCTTGGTATTTTAGAGTTGGACACCCTTGGAATTAAATATAATAAAATGTATCATACTTTTCCAAAATCAGGACTCCATCTTTTTTAATATATTGTCTGCATTTATTTAGAAATTAGTTTAAATATAAATTTAACAATATAAGTGTATAAAAGAGTGGAAATATGCTTGAAAATTTATATAATAATAGTCGATAGATTTGATAGGTGTATGAAATTTTTTTCTATAATATCTTTTTTTTGAAAAACTTTATCCCGAGATTAATTGGATAATATATATTTATAAATTTATGTATAATAAAGAAAATGGTCAACACCTCCTGGCGAAGAGACAAATTTCCTAAAAGTAAATATTTATTCTTACGAAAAATATCTGTTACACGATTAAAAGAAACCTTTCCATATATCAAACAATGCAATTATTATTATCTTGTCCAATAAATCTTCATAAATTTATAACATTAAAAATCTTGAAAATATCTATTACACAAAAAACTTTGTAATTGTATATTGGAAATTTTTCAAAATAATTTTTCGGTACCAAATATTTACTAAGATAATAATCATCAATTAATGAACTGAATAGGGTTGAAAAACTTATTTTGATTATAATTTAAACCCCAATATTTCTGCAAATAGGTAAAAGTGCCATTTTTTAAGATTACTATTTAAATGTTAGAATCTTGTAATAGTATTCATAAAGAAAAACAAGGGGGTTGTCCTCTGCTTGATGCAAATAAACATACACACATATATATCAAATATATATGTGTGAATGTTTATTTGCATTAAGCAGAGGACAAACCCCTTGTTTCTCTTTATGAATCAAGAACTCTGCTACTTTCGGCAAAATAAAGACTTTTCAATTAAACCTATAGCATTGCAGATTTGATGCTCTAATGGTTGACTTGCTTATCTAAAGAAAAGCCAATCTTAGGGCCATTTTTATTTAAGTTCCTAAGGCAATACTTTATGCTCACTGGGCGGTATAAACTTATCAAGGCTTTGAAATTTTATTAGAGCTTAGGATTCTCTCATACCTCTTGGAATCGCAGTACGAACTATTGAAAATTTTACCAATGCAGAAATTTTAGAGTTGGTAGATAGATATACATAGGTGGGAAAACGACTTTTTTTGGCCCTTTTACACATCTGTATTTTCTCTCTTCATATATTTATTGAATTTTTAATTTTTAAATTAAAATAAGTTGAATAGTAAAAGTTTTTCGTGGAGACGGGTTGGCAAATCTCAATGGAGATTTGATGGAGAAGTAGACCAAGGATAATGAAAAACAAACTCGGAATAAAGTAATTTATTGAAAGCTCATTTTTAATCTTTTAAAAAACTGATATTTTTGATGATCTTCCGTCGTCCTTCTTCAGAATTTAAAAGGGTCAATTAAGAAAGCTTGTAACCTCCTCTTTCTTGTCTCCTTTAACACTGCTTTATGATTAACATCAAAATAATTATTTTGATGTTAATGGGAAATTATAACACCAAACAAGCAGTGTTAATGCATACAAGAATTTTAAACCCTGAAAAAGGAGGGAAGGTCCTCCGAAACGTCGGTTTTTTTAAAAGATTAAAAATTAATTTTCCATAAATTATTTTCTTTATTCGGAATTTGTTTTATTTCATTATCCTTTGGCTGCATTTCCATTAGGATAATGGTAATATTATTAAAAAATTTTAAATTTATGATAATTATTCAATTTTAAAAGAAATAACATTAACTTTGATTATACAGATTTAATGTTTCGTTTTATTTTTATTAACAAGAAAATGATTTGAGAAACAAAATAAATAAATAAATAAAATCATTTTATCTAGTTTTTTTTGGAAAAAATTATATAAATTCGTTACACATTGATACAATCAAAAATATAGTGTCAATATTTTCGTGAATTTTATAAAAATAATTTTTAAAAAATATTTTCAAGCCTTATTAATAATTCATTTCTTTTTAAAGATATTTACTATAATTGTAGTTACATATTGATATTAATTTAGATGATATAGATCTATTTTTTGAATATGATATTTCGCCAAGATATGTTGAGGGGGAATTCAGAGAAAATTATTCACTATTCTCGTTTGTGCTTGGAATTATTTCTTCAACTTGCAATTGGGCTAAAATCTCTATCAAAACTTATATTTATTGTCAGAGAAATATTATTGTCTAATTTTTTATGGTTGGAAGCACATACTGGTTGGGACTTTTTAAAATTTATTGTCATAAGACCTTAAAAACTAGAGAAGAGTTTAGTTGAAGTTGTAAAAAGTTGAAGCGTAAGAAAATGGATAAAGCCCGTCTTTTTTTCAAATATATATTTATATATCTTAAATATATATTTATGTACCTAGTGCTGTTTGTATTTCATTTGCAAAACTTCTTATGTGTATTTTTTTTCTCGAAAAGTAAAAGTAAAAAATTTGGAGAAACATAAATTTGCTAAAATCTGAATACACTTCACAGCCCTATTATGTACAGATATATATATATTTCTTATGAAATCATTAGACAGTATGTTATTGAGCTACCAAAATCGGCAATAATTTGTGCTGCAGTTCGATATTATTACCAACTCTAAGAGTTTATACAATCGCAGAATACTATTTCGTTTTATTTTAGATGTATTTATAGATTTTTTTTTTCAATTTCATTTTATAAAAAATTAATTATCTGTAGGTATATATATATATTTATTTACATATTAAGTGTTACTAGTAGAATTTAACGCCCTGACTCGGAATCAAGTCTCCGTTTCCAATCTGCGATATCGTGTGATTGTCTTTGATTCAAGAATTCATTATAAATAGATTCAAAACATAAAAAATACGCAGATGTTATAAAATTAATGGACTAGACATGGAAATTTTGTTTTTAATTTCATCAAACATTCTATAAATTAAATTTATTTAAAAAAAAAAAAATCAGGAACTACATATAATTTGCGTTACGAAAATAGAAAGGTCAACCCGCACTACACGAGATTCACTGTTGCCATTTTTAGACCGAGATGGGGTAAATACGAACCATAAGTGATCAGGAAACTAACCAAGAGCGCGGTTGCCACATCAGTTAAATGTTGTTTTTAGTGCTTCCAAAATCATCCCTAGAAAAGGCAACATTGGACGTCTAACTAGTGCGAGCTTCTATTTTCGTGACGCTAACTAAATTTTTCTTTCGAATCAAACAGCAGGCTTTCTGATTATGAAAAGAATACGAACCAGATTTTAGTTGAATTGAAATTGTAACAAACAGATAATTTATAATCGAAGATCGAAGAAAGGCATTTATTATTATTGGAGATACAGTATGGAATCAGGATGAAGCTATCTAAAAGAGCTCACTAGATTAGAAGATCTATTTCCTGGTAAATATCCGAATTGAACTGGAAGCAGACTTTGTGCAGAATAAAAGGCTAGGAATGTTTAAAAACTATTAGCTTTGTTCGTGGTAGACGTACCGAACATGTTCGGGATCTTTTTCCAAAGTGTTGTCAACGGTAAAAATAAAATTTCCTCCAAAAGTTTAACAATTCTTAAATGTTTTTTTTTATCGTTCACACTAATTCACAAAAAGATCCCGAACATATTTGGAACGTCTATAACGAACGAACCTATTATCGGTTGGAGGTTATTTTCGGCTACTCTATTCTTCAGTGTAATCTAAAGGAAATGATGTTGATAATGATTAATTTCATACTAAAATGGCTTGCTTGCTTTTTGATTATTCCCATTTCTCATCATACCAAAATTGAAACTTTTCCAGTTTTTCTAAATATTAATCCTCTTAGAAAAAAATCTTAGTTTCTATTCTTTTTAAATTTTGAAAATGATTTTTTTTCCTTATCTAGACCAATACTTTAAAACGTTCTTTTGTGAGACCAGAGCGTTTCGATTCCAAATATTTTCGTTCGAATAGAATATGAAAAAATTTCCTCAAAACTACAATTTTGTATTTTAATATTAAAAAATACTCAAGTCAAAAAATTAGACAAAAAAGATCATTTATTGTCAATGATTACTTTAATTATTATTATCTTTATTTTTTGTTTTCATTATCCTAAATTGTTTCGCACCTTTTTTTTCAGCTTGACTAACCTCTATTTTAGAAGATATATAACGAATGTATATATCAAAACCATTACATATTTATATAGATCTAAATCTCTTTCTTTATCTAACATTAGACGTGCGGGTTCACTAAGCGTTTGGTTTGTTTATTTTTTCATTGAAAAGAGAGCAACTTGATCTTTTTTCCAAGCTTGGATAGGTTTAGGCTTATAAAAATCGTTGATAGAAATCAACCAAAAACTTCGCTATTTAGTTAGTCTTATAATGCAATCGTATATTATAGGCCAATAAGATAGTTAAATTTATTGAGCTTTATTTAAAAAAGTTGTTTGAGAAGAGAGCAAGAATTTGGAAAGGGTAATTCCTTGTATTAAAAATTTTGTATTTACTAGAGTTAGATTTTTGTAAAAAATTATAGGTAATATTGATTTAGATATCGAAGTTTAGTAAAAATGGGGTATTATAATTTACATTGCATTATTGTCTTATAAAAATTACTTTGCCACTGGTCCATACAATCGATACAGACATTGCAAATTTTATTATTAAGTACAAATCAAAGAGGGTGTGCAAATAAATATACACATATACGTACATACATTTTATTTGTTAGAGACTTTAGTTTCGAAGGCTTGGCCTTTATCGTCAGTCTTTTTTATTGAATATCATACTTATTTTTTTCTTTTTGGTACGAAGCTCAATTGAATTAATATCTGTTTGCAATCTTCGGCCAACTACAGAGACACTCACGAAAAAGGAAGAGAGGTGTTACTACTTTTTTCCACCAATATTTATATTCTCAAACAATTTTGGATAATTTACTTTTACTATTTAGACACTCAGTCAGAGGACACCCCCTTTGATTCGCTTTTAATAAATCAACAACGTTGCTACTTTAACTTTTTCAATTTAAAGTTCATTATTGTCAAGATATGGATTAACCCGTTTTAATCCTTGATCTCTTCAAATATATTTATTTTCAAAGCGAAGTTAATTGGTGTCTTATATATCAGAGGTTAGTGAGCATTATATAATAATATGTACTATATAAAAAGGGAAGTTCGCGTCATACAAGATATGCTTTGAACTGGTCATTGCACCTGCGCGAAGGGCCCTGGCAGCAGCCTCGAGGGGCAGCCCCGAATCCAGGTGGTGCCGAAGCAGACCTGCGGGGCGACATCAGATGCTAGGCAGGCTGCGGAGGATCTTGAGGTGGTGGAGCTGGAATCGGACGAAGTTCTTCTAGTCCCCGGCCTCGAGTTTCAGGTACAAAACACACCACGAAACAGAGGCCGGCTACTGAAACACCAGAATACAGCCAAAAAGTTCCATGTAACCCTAACCATGTTTTAAAGTCAACAAAGGTTTTAACAGCCACAAATGAACAAGCATAGGAAAAGGCAACAGCTAGTCCACTACCCAATCCTCGATGCTCTAATGGAAACAATTCTGCTACCAGAAGCCAACTTATAGGGTTGATTCCTAATGCGAATGCGACTGTAAATACTAGGACGCAGAGCAATGGGATCCAGTCATGTTGTCCTGGTGGAACTCCATTTAACGCGGCGACAGGCACATTCCAGCGCTGATGGATTGACTCGTAGTAGGCAAAAGAGCCAAACCCTGCCAGGGCCATTGACATGCAGACGGACGAGGCGATTAATAGCGGAAGACGACCCACTGTATCGATAAGCAAGCCTGAGATGAGAGACGCGAGTAGTTGGACAAAGGCGACCGCAACTGCTCCACTATGAGGATCCATGCCACCAAAAGTTTGCCGAAAAATTGTGACCGCGTAGAAACCAAAGGCGTTCGCACCGCAGAACCGGTGAAAAAACATGAGTCCGCAGGTGGTAAGTGCAGGAGTTAATAGGGCAGCTGCAGCAGCTGGGCCTGGCATACGTCGCGCAGCATTTACGTGGCCCTTGATTGCTGCGATTTCCGCTGCAGCATCTGCCCCTGGACCTCGTAGCCAGCGTAGAGCCCTGGCCGCTTCCTGGTCACGGCCTGAAAATCAAACATTCTCAAACTGATAAGACCATACTATTATTTAACAAAAAAAAAAAAAAAAAAAGAGATTGTCTATCTTCTGCCTAAGATGTTATAAATCAGCGTTTTTTTACACTAAAAATCATCAAATTTGTTTGTACTGGTACCGCGACCCATTTTGCTGATTTTTGCATTGATAGTTTCCTAAGACTTATCTTTGCGAATTTGCTCCATATCGAACAAAGGGTTGACATTTTTAAAAACCCCTCACCTGAATTCTGGTCCGATTTCAATTAAAATCTAATCAATTTAAAATATCGTTTTGATATCTTCATTTATTTTTGAGCTAGAGGGTACACAAAATTTACTAACAGACATTTTGACAAAATAATTAATGTCTCTTAAAAAATAAATATAAGCCCTTATTGTACGAAACGACTCACTTTTTTTTTTTTATTAAAATAGTTTCAGCCGTTTTTCAAATATTTTGAAAATACGAAACAAAAAACAACAAAATAACACTTTTCATGCATGATTACAATACTTGACCATAGTCCTTATGGCAAAGTAAAAAAGCTATCCTGGATATCGGATTGATTTTTTTTTTTGACCCTTCTAACATTAAAGGAAATGTATCTTAGATTCAGACGTGGACAATTCTTTCTTTCTTCTTTTTTTTTTTTTAATTATAAAATCAACTTCGTTACTATGAAAAAAAAGAATGCTTACCTGCTAGGACTAAGTAGCTTGGTGTTTCGGGAAGATAGAGGACGGCGGCGAAAAGAGCACAGGGGGCAGCGGCGACGACAAGTGCGAGCTGTCGCCAGTCGAGATACGCGCCCACCATGAAGCTGATGAGCACACCCACCTGACCAACCACTTTGAGCACAGCAGAGAGACACCCTCGGACATCCGCGGCAGCAATTTCTGATACATACACCTGCAGAATAAACTCTTCATTATCATTCATATCAAATGGAACACTTATTAAACATCGAATATGGCTCTCATCTGTGGAGGGGGGTCTCCAAGCATTCTCTTGCCACACTGGATGCGATTCAGAAGCGAGCAATTAAACTAATAGGAGATCCGGGCCTAATTAACTCACTCGACTCCCTGGCTCCCAGAAGAACCGTTTCTGCCCTCTCACTGTACTACAGATACTATCATGGTGTCTGTTCAGTCGAGCTGAAATCAATTATGCCCCCTAAAGCCCTCTTTACGAGAAACATTATTACAATTAAGAATATTCTATCTGTTATTTCTCACGGATCCAAATACTCAAATTGGATGGCTTGCATTCGTTTGTTGAGTGACCCGCTTACCAACAACAAAATCGACTGATGAAGAGGGAAAAGCTCTCGAAACTATAGTCTCGTTATAAATAAATTGAACATTTATTTTTCCAGCAGAAGACACACTCTTTTATTGTCTCCTTTAAATCGATTTTACCTCCAACCAATTTGAGTATTTGAACCATGAGAAATAACAGATAGAAGATTCTTAATTAAAAAGACTGATGATAAAGATTAAACTTTTAAAACCATAGACTTTTACAAATAAATTACAAATATATATTAAATATATGTTTATGTTTATTTGCATCAAGCAGAAAACAACCTCATTGATATCTCCTTTTTTTTATTAACCACTTTCAAGGGGAAACGATCTATCTACTAAAAATGCGACTAACCAAGATAAATGGTCGTAACTTCAGATTTCACACTTTAGGCCTTTCCAATCAATGATAAAGGATGCGGATGCAAATAACACGACTGGGATTTGAAAGGCTTTAACATTCAGAGTCATCTACTTCAGAATAAACCGCTCTACATGTTTTTTAACTTCGGTTAGGAACTGGTCCTTTGCCAATTCTGTTAACAGTCCTAAAACCGTTTGTTGCTCTCTTTTATTGAAAATTCTCAAATCAATATATTTTTATTATTCAAAATAAAATTTGGAATATGCTTATATTGATTTGAATTGAATTTATAAATATATTAATGAAATGACGATGTTCGTTTCTCTTTAAAATTTGTCATTGCGACAGGGTTGTTGAAAGATATTGATCTATTTGAATTCGAAAATTAGCTATCACACAAAAATTCTGTTCGGAAAATAAATTGACATATATTGAAATACATAAATTGACATTTATTATTATTATTTAATCAGAACAATTAGTAATCTACTTAGTTTTTTTTCCGGAACTCGAGTGCAAATTAAAAATTCATTTTCTCTAGGAAATCATTTTTATTTATTTTAATTATAATATATACAATCTCTTTTAGGGTTAAATACTAATCAATTAATCATGATAAAAATATTTACGCCTAAAAAGTATACACATCTCAATGTTTGCCTTTCGAGAGCAAATGGTTGCATAACTCTTAGGCGTTTCCATAAAATTAAATTTTAAGATGGTGGTGAGATGAGAATTTTAAATACTATTCATTTATTTATTGAATATTCAATGAGTTCTTTATATTACGATGGCTTGTGTGTGTGTTTTATTATTATTTAGAATTCTACGAACGATAGATTCTAACAAATTCTCAAGCCCTTTTCTCACCTACATAACAAATTTATCTTGGATACCTCCTCAGCTTTTTGCATAATTTAATAATAGTAAACTTCATTTGCATTTGGATAGTACTAGAATGATATAACATTGGAATTCAAATGTTTTGTTTAACGATTCTATACCGAAATCATGCTATTCAAAATGATTATTTTTATTCAATCAAACGACGCAGCAACTTTAGCTATAAAGTGACTTTTAATTTCTTTAAGAGTTTCATTCTAAAGAACACCAATAAAATTTATTCTTCACTAATGAAGTAGGTATAAAATTTCAATGAATCTTACTAACTTTTAAAACCTAGTGGGTCGGAGGAGGTCAAGTAAGTGAGTCGTTGAATTTAGAAATAAAGCAAGTTTGATTTCGCCTGTTTGCTTACTTTTTTTCCTGCAAAAAAGATATTATTCTTGGACGAAGGTGATTGTGGACTAGGGTTTCCAAGGATTGAAGATTGTAAGAATTGGGAAGGTGTAAAATGTAGTCCCTTAATGTTATAAGGATAAACGATTTTACCAATGTGTAGGATCGACTTCTAAATTTTTCTCAATTATACAGGGAACAGTCGGATTGCAGCGAATAACAATAATATATACTTAATAATAATAACAATATTAATACCAAGTAAAAAAAACTTCATACAAGGTGCTGGAATGTTGTTCCCTTTTTTTATTCATATAGAAGGTCTTGTGGTGAAAATTTTCGGAGGTCTTGGGGAACACTTTGGTTGTTCAATAATGAAATGGAACACTAAATTGATCTTAGTATTTTTATTGTGTTTGCAGTTAACGGGTGGACAATATGTACATTTTGTTTTGCATAAGACTGCATCATCAGCACCTGTTATTTTACGTGAGTTTTTTTGATCAAAAATCAAAATGTACATATTGTCTACCCGTTAACTGCAAACACAATAAAAATACTAAAATCAATTTAGTGTTTCATTTCATTATTGAACAACCAAAGTATTCCCCAAGGCCTCCGTAAATTTTCACCACAAAACTTTCTATATGAATAATAACAATCTTGTTATTTAAAACATTTTTTAAGAACTAATTTTAGACACTTTTAAATAGTTTGCTGATCCCCTTAGACTATCCTAATTTTATTTAATTCCTTTTATTGAGGAAGTGTTTGGCAATATACTAAATCGATATCTACCTGTGTAACAATAAGAACGAGGGCGCAGCATAGTCCACCGAAAAATGAAGATGCGTAGACCATTTCGACACTGGAAGCAAATACAGCGAGTAACCAGGAGGCGGAAAAAGGCGGTGCTGAGCAGAGAAGAAGCCTACGTCTTCCATAACGCATGGCTAGGCCAGCTAAAGGAGCACCGATGAGCGCACCCAAAAGTGAACAGCTAGCCACCCAAGAAGCCTGCTGTTCGGTGATGGTAAGACCAGCGGGTGGCGGAGCTGAAACACCTCGGGCTCCTGCGGCATAGTTCCATCCTGCTCCACCCGTGGACGATGATGCATAGGCACCCCCGCGAAGAGAGTCCAACGCAGGTGAACTGTAGCCTTTGCCGAGGCCCACAGCAAGAGGGCCGACCGACACAGCCAGAGCAGCCAGCATCTGCACACACACACATACACAAATTAGCTTTAATATCATCCGAAAAGTTAGCTTAAATTATTTATAACTACGTTAACCAATAGGTATCCGTTTGTTCAGTGACCTGCTTACCATTACCTACATCCGATCGGGTATTTGGACCCATAGCAAATAACACATAGACTATTTCTAATTAAAAAGACTGAAAAAGAAGATCATACCTTTCGAAACTACATATCGTCGCATTAGAGTGTAAGCCTGCTAAATCCATTTTTTATCATATATGACATATTAATACCGTTCGAAAGAAAAAGAGATGCAGCATCGTCCAAGTAAAACTGCTACTTAAAATTACGATCGTAAATTGTAGAAAAAAAATGTGAAAAATAGTTTCTTTTCATAAGAACAATATTAAATTTTGTTTATTTTTTCTCTGCCCTGTAAAATTTCCTTGTTGTGAGTTAGCAGGTTTACACTATAAGGCGACGATATAATAAAAATGTTGAAAATATGTTATTCATTGTTTTTTTAAATATAAATAAATACAAATCTTTTATAAAAAACAATCTTCAAACTCTAAACGTTTCGGGAAAATGTATCCCTTATATACTTACCAGTGTTGCTTTATATTCACTATTGAGAGCAACTTTTTTCTTTTTTGCAATTAAATTCCATTGATAAAGGGATGAGAAATTCTCTAGAAACGTTTGGAGTTTTAATAAACGATTGAAATGTTTGTATAAGATTTGTCTTTATTTATATAATAAAAATATTTATATTAAACAGAAGTCTATCTTTTATTTATCTCTTATGACTTGTTAATTTGAATTCTGAAGCGAATTCACAAGGAATGTTAAATATATAACAGGTCATTCAATAAGTCCGTAGGATAAGTAAGAAAAAAACAAAATTTTGACAAAACTCGATTTTATTATTCATCATAGTTGCAATAGTTGCAATTTTCCAACTTTTCGATACCACTTTTATAGTACGATTTCTCTTTCTCGTCAAAATAGGCCTCAGTTTCAGCGATTACTTCATCATTAGACTTCTTTTGGATTCTTGTGTGTAATAGTGAAGCCATGTCTCATCTATTGTCACATATCGACGATAGAATTCCATTTTATTGCGGTTTAATAGCGCCAAACACTCCTCTGAAGCATCGATTCGTTGTTGTTTTTGGTCGACTGTGACCTCACGCGGCACCCACTTTGCACAGTGCTTTCGCATACCCAAATGTTCGTGTAAAATGGTAAAAACACTACCATCTGATATCTTTACAATGTCAGCTAGCTCGTACACCTTCAAATTGCGATCGTTCATAACCAATTTGTGGATTTTTTTTATGTTTACTGGAATAACAGCCTCATATGGGCGTCCACTGCGCTCTGCATCATTTGTGCTGGTACGACCACGTTTAAATTCAGCAATCCACTTCTCTACCATTTGTCTCGATGGAGCAGTTCGGATAATGTTTATCAAGCCATTGTTTGGTTTCCACTGTATTTTTTTTCATCAAAAAGCAATGCTTTATTAAAACTCGAAATTCACTTTTTTTCAATAACAAAAGTTGTTTCACACAAAATGCTATAACTTACGAATCAATAGTCAGATTGCTGTCAAATTTATACACGTATCGTTTGAAGGTTAGTACTAAATAAAAATCATATGGAAAAAATTATAGTAACGCCATCTATGTGTCATCCTACGGACTTATTGAATGACCTAATATAACTAGAATCATAAGCTAAAAGCCAAAACGTCGTCTTAATAGTTTCTATAATATTTTAATTAATCCTGTAATTTCACTATCAGTGATATAAAAAAAATCTCCCACATCATCAATCTCTGACCACCAAAGACTCATCCAGAAAAAACTAAATTTTATCTCTTGTGTGAATGAATTATTAGATTTAATCAAATCGAGTTCATATGGAGTGTTTTTTCATCATTGACTTTTAATCATCAATGAATTCGAACATTATCAAAATAGCTGAAATGCTTTTCCCACCCCGCACCCTTTATCAATCAGAATCTTTTATAATTTATGGCCTTCTATAGCTTTAATTCAGAATAATCAATGGAGTGTGGCAGGTGAAAAATTTGCTCTGGGGATAAAAAATCACACCACGTTGAAAATAAAAAAATATGAGAACAAGAAAAATCATGACAAAAAAGCACAATTGAATAGAAAAAAAATATGAGTGCCAAAAATATTATCTTTTAACATATTTATCAATAAATCAAACCAATAAATAACACCGCACTTATATTCAACAGCGATACGAATGAAGCGATTCGTTTTTAGATTTGTCATCTTTTCTATTTAAAAACAGATAACTGCTTTTTAATTGAGGAATAGAAATTCATCGTCGATTTTTATTCAACGTTAACCAATAACTAAAGAGGAGAGATTGTTAAGAGAAAATTATTAGCCAGCTATGCTAGCAATGCTCTTCACTCAGTATACTATCCTGACTAGGATTGGGACGGCTATAAATATTCCAACAACATTATGTTCTGATGGTTATCCACCAACTAACTACCCGTATAGAGGCTCCTTAACTCACGAGATATAAAATTTTTGGGTGCTTCCAACAAGATTACTGGTTAAAATATAATTAATTAAATGCCTTGGTATGTTCAAAGCATCGCTTACTGAAGAATCACTTAAGTTAAGCAACATGTGACGCGGTTGGACCGTCTAGTAATCGCAGTCCTCCGATTAGTGAGGCCTAGAACGATATAAAGCCCTGAATCTTTGCCAAGAACGCTAAAACTATATTATTAAGGGCCGTTTGTATGTCGCAAAGTAAATGCTTTTTACAACTAACAAAGGGTAGATGGTAAATGGAGGGACTGGGATGGCCAATCAAATGACAGGCCTGCCATCTGATTTGCCACCCCAGTCGCTCCATTTACCATCTACCCTTTGTTAGTTGTAAAAATCATTTACTTTGCTACATACAACCGGCCCTAAGGCGTATAGTATATTAGGTAGAACATTTGCAGCATAGACAGAAGCTAGTCAGCAATAAATTTACTTTCACTTATCTGTTTACTCTATAATGGAAATATCACAGGGGACCCAAAAGTTTGAGCTCTAGTTTTCGTTAGATATAGAAATTTTGAGGACCCCTGAATCCAAACAAATATATCTCAGAAAATTAAATAAACAGTTTATTTTTATGGTCTAATTTGAATTAATATTGATTTTAAATTAATTATAAATATATATTAAAAATAATTATTTCAAAATTATTTTTTAGGAATATTTATTTAAATATATAAAACTTTTCTCCTCTTCTTTCTATTAAATTTAACCTTGGCTTATAAGTGTTACACCTTCTCGGTACATCTTAAACATAAAAAATTCTTGAAACATAATCAAAATCATATTTAAATTTTCAAATTCAAATTTAAACAATAGAAAAAAATATAATTGTTAGACGCGTTCTTTCATTTAATGGCCTCTCATGAATGTCTATTCTCTCTTTTAGTTGTGTTTTTCGTATTTTTTATTATAAAATAATTCATTTTATAGAAATATAATTTATTTATAATTTGTGTGCGAATATTTTCGACTTTTTCCAGTTAACTTCAACTTTGTGTTTTTCTCAATAATGGTAAAAATTTTATTTGATTAATTCATTTTTAATAGCATGTTGCATATACTTTTGGGTAAATGTTTTTACATTTAATTATTATTGTCTATAATTATAATAATATTTAAAGAGTTTTTTTTGTCTAGAGTTGTTTAATTTATAAGGACAGAACAATATTTGATGAAGGCAGTCTTTAAAACTATAATTTATAATTAATACATCAAACAAAAGAAACACTCTTAAGTCTATTAATTATTGGGGAGTCGGGTAGCTCAGTCAGCTAACGCACTGGCTTCGATTCGGCATCGATAGATTATGACGATGTTGAAGTGGAGGTCCGGGGTTCGATCCTAGCTGGCAAATAAAAATTTCTACCGGCTGAAAACTCGGCTCCCTCACTAACCCTACTAACACTCTACTTATGTGCTCTCTAAATGGGCTTTGTTCCCGGTGACATTAAATAAATAAAAAAAAGTCTATTAATTTATTATTTTAACTTCATATAATTAAAATACATTTATTAATTTGGTAAATTATTTATTTATTTAAATTCATTCACTAAAAATTTTTAGTCGTCACTGTTTAACATCTTAAGTAGTAAATTTCGTTCTAGTTTTCAGAGCTTATCACTATAAATAATTCATTCTTCATTTGCTTTCATAGATTTTACTCTCCCTCATATACATTAATTCATGTGATTAATTAGCTTAATACTATAAACGAAATTGCATTAATTAGATTTTAATGTAGAAATAAATAATTATTATAACTCAATACATTTGATTTAAAAAATTTAATTAAATCCGATGGAATGGAATATTTTTAATTATATGTCAGAAGGGTTGTTTTACACCCCCTCTAGAATCGAACCCGAGTGCCAGTAACAGCAATCCGGGCCATCTGGTCATTCCATTGCCCTTCGAATTTTGAATCTCTTCAAAATTCGAACACTCAACGAGTTTTATTTAAATTGAAAGTTTTTGTGCCGAGGGTAGCGGAATTTTTATATATAGAAGGAGACAATAAAAGAGTGTGTCTTCTGCTGGAATTATTAATTTCCATTCATACATTAATTCCTGTGAATCAATTGTAATAGACTGATGAAGAGGGCAAAGCCCTCCAAACTATAGTCTCGTTATAAATAAAATTTATAATTCCAGCAGAAGACACACTCTTTTATTGTCTCCTTCAAGACTTTTTAGAATCACTAGATCGCGAAATTTTACAAATTAAGATAACAATCTTTGAGTAAAATATTTAACACGTTTACATATTATGTCAGAGAGGTTCGCATCCCGCAGGTGATCCAGATGGCCCGGATTACTGTTACTGGCACTCGGGTTCGATACCCGGAGGGGTGAAAAACAACCCTTCTGACATATAATTAAAAATATTCCATTCCATCGGATTTAATAGATGACACCATCTTATGATTTTCTAAGAAAATTTGAATCTATTACCATCAAGAAATTGAAATCTTTCATAAAAAATTTAAATTATATGGACAGCTTCTTGTCTATATTGACAATGCCATATGGTCTTGTCATTACGTTTCTAACAAGTTATAGTGTATTAACACCCTTTAGGCCTTCCCAATTGGTTGCATGGGGCGCATCACATTTGTAGACGGTCACCCGTTTGAGAACAAATCTCTTCTCATGTTGCTCAATTTAGGTGATCTTTTGGAAACCGGTGCTTTAAACATACCGAGACCGTCTGAATAATGAATAAACTAAGTATATATCAATACAAAACACAAATATATGCATACGGATTCGTTATCTTTAAGGAAAACTGTTTGTTCTGTTCATATAAAAGGGTGTTTAATAAACAAAATTAAATTTGTTTAGGCGTGATTCCCGTCACTACCTGAAAAGAAAAGATATCGTGCTTAATCTTTGAATATAAATAATGCTTATAAAAAAGTTACCCGGGAAGCGTTTTAAGTAGCTTCAGACAAACTTGAATGTATTATCTTTTCTAACTCGGTTGGCTAGATTATAAAACATATGTCGTAAAGTAAAAGAAGGGAAAAACTTTCCAAGTTTTAAAAACAAAATAAATATATTTAAGAAACTATTTTGAATATATCGTATTTTGTTGAATATTGGAAATCAATCAATTTGTCTTTTCCTCTTATTTAATAAATCGATTATTATCAAAGTGGATGATGATTATTCTAGTCTAGAGGAAGGGCGGCTCAAGTTAATTTAATCTGACCAGGCCTAATCTATTATCCAAACAATATATTCGGATAATGAGACTCGGCTCAGATTCCCACCCGAAATTGATATTTCAGCATAAATTATTACCATTTCAGCAGAATATGTTGGCAGAGATAGTTCTACAATTATGACTAAATCAATGACCAACCGTGTTGAAAAAAACAAACAAACATTATTTTCAAATTCTTCCACGTTCTAGCCATTTCCAAACACAATAAAAAAAATGAGTGAATTCAATACTCGGGTACGATCGGGAGGCATAAAACATGGAACCATCCCTTAATTTTTTTTCCAATCCAACTAAAATATTGTGTTTAAATATGTCTAGGGGGTGGAGAAATTTTAATTGGTTTAGAACAAAAATTACAGATGGGGACGTTCCATGTTTTATGCCTCCAATTACCTGATTATAGAATTCACTCAATTTTTTTTCTTATCGTGTTTAGAAATGTTTAAAACATGGAGACAATTCATTATCAAGTGTGATGTTTTCTGACTCTGTTTTTGAATTCAAATACTCTCGATAACTCAAAAATGGAAAGTAGTAGAATGTTTATGTACTAGATGAAGGAGGAGGTATCAGCCAAAGATCGAATCACTGGGTTCAATAAAACACCTTTAATAAGACGTTTCGGCCTGAATTTTATTTGGCCATCTTCAGTCAATTAGGAGTTATACACAAAATGCGGTACACATATGTGATCGAACCAAGCCTTGTCAAAAATAAAAATTCTTTTAGCTTCATGTGAATTTATAACGTGCCTGGACCCAAAAGTTTCAGAATGTTTATTCTAATGTTAAAATGTTTATATTTCTAAAACAAACAAGTGAAATGGTTTGAGCACCTTAGTTTTAGAACTCTTTGTTCAAAAATACAGAAAATCGTCATATTATGGAAATCTGTGGAGTTAATATACATATTATATTACATATTATATTTGGTTGTAGTTGGTGGTGTTTCACAAAGAGTTGTGTCTCTTTGTGAAACACCACCAACTCCAACCTAATATAATTTGTATAATGTTTCACTATAAACCAACACCGCGTTCCCAAAGTTTGATTAATATACATAGTTATAGTTAATAATGAGCCAAAATTAGGCACACAAGTTTGTGTTAATAACCTCTGTGCTATGTTTCAATTTTGTAACCCAAACCATTCGCAGGCGAAAAATTGTCAAATACTTAATAATGCTGAAAGCGTAACCAGTCTTGAAATTATTTTCCATTATTACTAATTGTAACATACCTAAGTCGTAGAATATATTTAAAGAACTTATAAAATTTCATTTATTAATAGGTATTGATCTTTGTAAAATTATAATTTTCTGTCAAGTATCCGATTTCTGAATCCTTATGATAAATATACCGCAAAATGAACCAATTGAATATCATATAATTGAAGGAGACAATAAAAGATTGTGTCTTCCAGAAGAAGTGAATAATTCCAGCAGAAAACACACTCTTTTATTGTCTCCTTCAATATATAAAAATTCTGCTACTCTCGGCACAAAAACTTTCAATTTACCATATAATTATTAGAATAATTATTTTATTTAATTTTCTGTTTCAACCATCGAATTCGACTATGAAAACTTCTGATAAATTCTCGATTGGTTTACATTTTAATCCCACATTGCTGATTGATAAATAAACAAATAAAAAAACCTACAGAGAAAAAGTAGAAGATAACAAATTTAGATATATCCAAGGGTGGTGTCAAGATGGGATGGTTCCAAAGTGAAATAAAAAGTCAATTCTGTTATTGAGATACTTTCTCTCGTGGAACAAAAAGTTTAATTTAAACAAGACAAATACATTAGAATAGACAATTCGCATGTGAATTTAAAAATAAATATTTTTTTTTGCGAAAAGTGGGAGAGTTATTGATTTTTTAAGAGAGAATCAAAAAGTATGTCCTCTTCTTAATGCGAATTAATATTAACGAAAATCACGTTAGGCGTGACATCTCTTCGAGATATATAGAATTAATAATTACATGTAAAATCAATCATTAAAGTAGGTGTTTCGCGACAATACTAGCAAAAAGTTAATGCTAGAGTATATAGAACAGACAATAAGGATTCATAATTCATAAGCCCAAAACTTTTTGCTGTTTATGTACCACTACTAGCCAATCCCGTGCTCGTTTGACAAATCTGGCAACATTGTTCGAGCTTGTATATATTTTATCATAGAAATGTCAGATAAAGTACATTATAAAGGGAGATTTATAAAACAAAAAGTTCTTAATAAGCGATTGAAAGCTGTTGTGACAATGGCTGAAGCGAAAAAACGTCAAAAAAGTACTAAAGTTAACCCACTTTTTAGGTTAAATAAATGCGTTGTTGCCAGCTTGTTTTTAGTGTAAATTTTTCATTAAATATTTTTCATTATTTATTCATTATTATCTCAGAAAATCTTTTGTAACTATGAATTAAAATTTTCTTAAAAAATGTATTAGTTATTGTTTAATGTTGGTTTAGTTTTTTATAACAATGGTAAGAAGAGTTTCTTAATTATAATTAAATATGTATGTAAACTTTCGGATATCCCGTATAGTGCAATGTATAAGAGTCTGAAAAACTCCATCTTTGGAATTTAATATCTCCGGAACTATATTGTTCATAAATTTCGTTTTGCTACCAATCGATGCAGAAGTATTTAAATAATAATCTCTCTAAATTTCAAAAAAATCCTAAGGAAACCCATATGATGAAACAACTACCTTAATAGCTATTAGCAACCGTTTGGGTTGTAGTTAACGTGGAATAAAAAAAGTAAAGGAAACATATTCTTAAGGGTAAACATTTTTTTTGTTCTAGGTTAACTAGCGCCTCTAGCGATTGTTGATTTTCGCCAATACACCCACACATAAACACAGAAATAATTAAATAAATCTATATATATTGTTCTATACTATAATTTCGAAGACTTCGCCTTGATCTCCTGTCCTATTTAGAAGTCATATATATATTTGAACCTTTGAAACTATAGTCTCAAACAAATAAAATTATGTATATTATATTATATATTTATCAATCTCATATGTGTATTTTTGGGTATCACACAAAGGACACCCTTTTAGATTTACTTTTAAAATATTTACAATGAGACAGAAGTGCGCGGTACTTTTCTCTGTTTTCCTTTTTACTTTATTTAAAAGTTTTCTAGAATTTAAAATTTCGATATACTTTTATTCACTTTCAACTTTTTTTTCTTTTTAAATCTCCTGTCAATCGTTTGAAATATTCATGCGGAAAGTCACTTGGAAATTTTACAAAAAGTCATCAGTACGATAGAAATCTCATAAAAAAAGGGTGTGAATCGACGCGTGCTGTTCATCTTTGATAAACCGAATTCCTTATTATTTTTTTTTTTTAATCTAACAACTCGTTACATTTTTCTCCAAAATACAGTTTAATAATAATAGGAAATAATACCCATTACAGTATTATATCTCTAAACACTCTCAACTCTAAAGGCTAATTATAGAATTTAATCAAATATCACGATAGAGGAAACATCAATCACTTTGAGATATATAGATTTAATAATTACATATAAAATCCAATGCCAACCGCTTGGAGCGTAAATTAACTTGGAATAAACAAGTAAACAAACATACTTATGGGTAAAAATATTTTTGTTTCCCGTTAACTAGTGTCAATTGAAGGGGAAAAAATCCAACTTTTCAAAAGTCGTCCTGCACACTTCAATGGCAACGCGTGGTTCGAGCTAAAAGCTGAAACTTGGCACAAAAGGGCGGACAGCTTACTAATACCAACCTTTCTACTAACTTCCATTTATATGTTAACCTAAGAATCGGTATCCATTTTTGTTTTGTTTTATTCGTGTTTAGAAATTTGTGAAACGTGAAGATATATTCTTTTCACGCCGAAAGTACTAGAAAGTTCATTCTGATGCCAAAGTGTCAAAATGTTTATATTTTCTAAAGAAAGAACTGATTAGATTTTTGCTTTCTATTTTCAGATCTTCCCTTTTAAAAATCCAGAAAATTAGAAAAAAATAAATAATATAGAAGCTATCTATATTGTTTGTAGCCTATGAGCAACAGTTTGTATTAGTAAACTGCATCTCTGTGCCTCTAGTTCAAATTTTCACAGGCAAAAAATTGCCAAATCACTAAAATTTGCCGAAAGCGGACTGGGTCTTGAAAAAGCTTTCAATTTTTCCTCTAAATTTTGAGTGAGCCAATACTTCAGTTAGTCCTCCCAGTGTAATAATAACCATTACGAAACTATCTGCCTGGTGGATAATTTTAAAAGATAACTTTATTTACAACTCGCTGATATTAAATTCCTTCACGACTATTGTAAGTTAAATGTTGCTGTTCTCTTAATAAATGTTAGATAAGTGCTAATGAATAAAACACGCTTCTCTTGTTTGACTTTAATACCCTTTAAATAGTTAATATAGTTCGATTAATATGAAAAGCTCTTCAGGAAGAAATTCTAAGAGCATGGTCTCTTCCTTTTGCAAGGGGTTGGACAGGGTTATAAGGATTTAACCTTTAAGTCATTCATAAACTTTGTTGGGAGGAAAAAGTTTGCTATAGAAAAAGTTGGTAATTAAAAGTGCAAGAAGAGGAAAATAAACGGGAGAAGAATAGAATAGAAGGTACAGGGGTGAACTATTGATTCAGTCAATTATTGTTTTCAAAAAAAAAAAGAAAAAGATTATAAGATTAAAAAATCAACAAGAATAATGTTATCAAATGACAATTCATTAATAACAGTCAGAAAAGTTGATCTCACGTTTGTCTGCAATAACAACAAACCTTAGATTTTAGTAGAATACATTTCTTAATTATTTAATTTCTTAAGTTTTCGACTTAGTACTTGCAACGATGTCCTGATGATGATAGCCTTAGCGGATCGGAACGTTTGTGAAAAAATATATTAACTTATAATGGTATATCACTCGCATCCATAATAAGTATTAATTAAAACAGGAATAGCACTGAATTGGACAATAAATAAAAAACAGAGTTTTTATTAAATGGGCCAGACGTTTCGTCGATTTAATTCGACTTCTTCAGTGGCCCATTTTATCACTCTTTGTCAATTCCACTATGTGACGAAACATCTTTAATCTTTTTTATTAAAACTACAATACATACATTCTTGGCCTCAATTATTCAACATTCTTGAAGCTTTTTTCTCCTTTCAACAATTAAAAAAAATCAAAATTCTTATAAAAATCTTTTATTTTGTTTTTATTTTTAAACAGACAAAGCCAAAGGATTTTCAAATGCAGAGGCTTTGGCTGTTTAAAAATAAAAACAACATAAAAGATTTTTATACGAATTTTGATTTTTTTTAATTGTTGAAAGGAGAAAAAAGCTTCAAGATTGTTGAATAATTGAGGCCAAGAATGTATTGTAGTTATAATAAAAAAGATTAAAGATGTTTCGTCGCATAGTGGAATTGTATTTTGACAAAGAGTGATGAAATGGCCCACTGAGGGAGTCGAAATAAATCGACGAAACGTCTGGCTCATTTAATAAAAACTCTGTTTTTTATTTATTGTCCAATTCAGTGCTATTCCTGTTTTAATTAATATTAACTTATAATTTCAATTTTATTTGATCTTGGCTACAAATAGAAATCAACCTTTTTTACCTTAATTTAAAATTAAAAATAATATTAATATACTATACTTTTAACTATTATGTCAATTTTACTTATTTTTGACTGTAAAAAAATTATCCTTTAAATTTATAAACAGCGCCAAAATGTTTTTGTTTTATTTTCTTATCAATATTACTTTTCATTAATTAATATTTATTAACATCAGAAAATTGTTTAGTTATGATCACCACCTGTTTTATTTACTTTAACCATCCTGTTAATAATTGGTTTAATTAATAAAAAAAACTATCAAAATGATTTCCTCAAAGTTAAGACCTGTTTAGACCGTTTATTTGTTCTTGAAACTGGTTAATAAAGTTTGTTTCATCAAAATCGATCAAACCATTTTCGAGAAGTTGGAATACTCAATAACAAATATACCATATATACACTTTTTGCTCAGTAGTGGATCCTAGTCGAGCCCGACTCGCACTTTACATATTTTATCATAACTTTTACATTATTCATCTTTATAATCAGTATTAGATTTAAAACCAGGTTGAATTGAGAGCGAAACTTACAGTTAGTACCTACATTAAATAAAAAACAAAATTGTATATTACTTACACAAATAGTAAATTCAACACTTTAACCTTATCTACTATTTATTCTCCCTTCATAAAATAAATAAATATATTTTTATTTGCTAATAAAAAGAAAGGTTAGTTAAAATGAATTCAAAAATAATAGGGGTAATTTCCTTCTAAATGGGTTCCTGTAATTGGTTTTAATGGCCAGTTTACTAATTGGCGTGTAAAACTTGCGTGTTTGTTGGAAATATCGTGATTTATTCCTTTCTCACTACCCTCTCTTTCTTTTTTCCCTTAATTGATATTATCGTTATTAATAGGGTAGGTATTTATTTATACATTTTTAATATTATTATTTACTTTTGATAAATGAAAAATTTGGCGTGATTTATGCATAACTCGTGACTTTACTTATATCCTTGTCTCTTTTCGTATATGTATTCGTAAATAAATAATTTTTATTATACAATAAATAGTTAGATATAGGTATTATTCGGAACGCTCCTATGGGTGGCAAGTTCCTATGGAAATATATTTTAAAGTATGATTTTTCAATAATCAATAGAATTTCTCAAATCATATTTAAATTTTCATTTTCAAATTTAAACAATTGAAAAAAATCTAATTGTTAACATTTATTAAACGCGTTCTTTCAGTTGATGGCGTCTCGCGAATGTATTTGCTCTTTTAGTTGTGCTTTTTATATTTTTTATTAAAATATAATTCATTTATAATTTGTGTGCGAATATTTTCGACTTTTTCCAGTCAACTTCAACTTTGTGTTTTTCTCAATAATGGTAAAAATATTATTTGATTAATTCATATTGATTAGAATATACCCTTGAAAGAGTTCCTTTAAGAAATTAATATAAAGCAACTTTTTTCTTTTTAAAAAAAATACCATTGATAAAAGGAGAAATTCTTCCGAAACGTTTGGGTTTTGAATAAACGTTTTAAGATTGTTTTCTACAAAAGATTTGTATATAATTATAGATAATGAATATGTGTATATGTTAGGTCCAATTTGTGAAATTGCCTATTTCTGGAAATAGGCACCTATTTACCGAATTCTTGACTTAAACAAATAATTCAAATTTCTCTTTCGACAAACACTTCGACCTCCAAAGCATCAAATCTTCACCTGTATAATGAATCATTCATTAATTTCAAAAACGGCCTAGAACACAATGATGAAAGACCCACATTAAGAATTTCCTAATTTTTTGGACATTTATCGAAAAATTGTAGGTGGTAAATCGAAAATTAGCAATAATTACTCGAAGGAAATTATAGCGAAAACTTATAAATATGGCCCGATAGAAGTATTAGTAGAGTACGTACATTCTCATATCATATTGCTTATGGTAAAGAAATAAAATGGGAAAATGCCATACTAGTATTACTCGCTTGTCTAGTCCCATTTAGAAGCGATCATTGTTCCTTGAGATTTCGATAATAGATAATGTCCAAGAGTGGTCTCTAACGTGGCTGCTTCAAAGCGAACATTGGTTCCGATCTCCTTTGTAGCAAACGCTTGACAATTAATTTCCAACAGATGATTTAATTACTTTACCGATATCCACTGTCAATGACGATATCTTTAATCACTGTATCATATCACCTTTGTTATTTAGTGGAAATTCAATCAGGTATTTTTTTATCATATAAAAATTGTTAAGCTAGAAAGTAAACAGAACAACTTAGGAATGGTTTTCCGATGTCAAATCCCCTTTTTGTTAACCTTCGAACTCTCGTTTATTCAACTTTTTAGAAAATATATTAGTACCTAAAAAGACTAGTGTTCGGATTGTATTTTCTGCATTCAGGTTCGATACGCGAAGGGGTTAATACGGGTTGTCAGAAGGGTTTTCTGACATAGAATAAAAATTATTCATAACACATCGGATATACTTCCTTATTAGTATAGACAACCTCGTATGATTTTCTTTAGATATTTTACTACAAGTATAACTTTCTTTTCAAGTGGTTGAATTCGTGGTTGACCGTAAAAGTTATGAAGATGATGTTGAGAAAGTATCAGGTTTTTGGTCGAAATTAACACCTTAATTATTCATTTCCGAGCTTTCGATCTTTTATTTGACATTCTACTTTTCAAGACACAGGCTTATCAAATCATATCTTGGTTTTATAGAACAACATTAAGAAAATTAGTGGAAAAAGCAAAAACTTTTAACTTTTAAAGTCTCGATACTCTATCAACAAATCTTGCGGATTTAGCATTTGTTTTTCTCAGTGAATCTTTTGAACTCAAAAGCTGAAACTTGGAAAAGAGCTCTTTTATTAATATAAACTTATTTTTGATGACACAGTCAGAATAATAAATTCATATATATATATATATATATATATATATTATTACTTATTCTAGTTTCTAAACATGAAGAAAACATTATCAATCGTATTTTTTTTATCTATTTGCTTGAATTCCACTATCCATAATAATTCGAGAATCGAAGCTCTTGTGGAAAGTTACTTTTTACTTACAAATATTTGTATTTTTCCTTGAGAGAATTGTTTTCATTTCCGGTATTCTAATTTCGTAACTTTAAGATTGAAGAACAAATCAAAAAAGATCAAATCGTTAAACTGGGAACTCTTGAATGAATGAATATAGCTAGCGAGCTTAACTTTCGCCTAATGTTTTTATTAATAAACTGCAGTTTTATGCCAAGTTTCAGCTTTTTAACTCAAATCTTTCGTTGGCAAAAAAATGTCAAATCACCAAAATTTTCAGAAATCATCCTGAGTCTTGAAAAAGTTTTTCTTAAAATTTATAAAAACCAAATCATTTTTTTTTTTTTGTAATTCACCATTATTATTTATGTAAAAATTCAACTAAAATAATATTAATGTATTGCTTTTAACTAAAGCCAGGTACCTACTACTTAAAGAATAGTATAGGAAAACTGTCCGCCTGTATCTATGCAACCGAATGACGCCTCTGGATAGAACTAGCCTTCCTTACAGGCGTCCTTGTTAAATGAATATTTTTCATAATGTTTAAAATTTGACGGCCATCTCCCTTGGGCTCATTTCCTGTTTTTCTAATTAGCAATGGTGAGCCAGGGGTGGGTTGGGGGAGCGTTCAACTTTATAAAAATTGTACTAACTAATTTCCAGTCTATAAAGTCTTTTAACTATATTTCGTCTTTAAATTTCAAATACTATTTCCTTAGGAATTGTATTAATCCCCTTTTCTCTTATCAATTATATTAAGGATATTATATTCCTTATTATTCTAAACCAGAGTTTGTCTTCAAATTTCATTTCCCCTCTATATTCGAGAAGATAATTAGGTAAATTAGCTAGTAACCAGTTGATAGGGCGCAAAGTGTAGATAGTGTTCACAAATGACGCCATTAAGAAACCCTTCTCTTTAACTAATCCTACTCTCTCTGGCCTTTGTACATTATCTCTTTCAATGGTTGTCATTTGCAATTCGATCTAAACCAGATTTGGCAAATCAGTATCTATCATTTTTTTTTCTCCCTGTATGTTATCGAATTGAATCCACTTAAAGGGACAAATCAAATATTAAGGGCTACTGAACATGAAAATGTATTCGAAAATAGATATTGACGTCAAAGAATAGGGCTTCAATCAACTGTGAAAAGAAAACATCTTCGCAATCGAAATAATATAAAAATAAAAGAGAAAAACAATTGAAACATAAAATCTCTTTCAACTATCAATTTAAAAATTAATTAATAGTTCTTATATTTTTCATGATGTTGATTTTGGTCAAAAGAAAGTTTCGTTTGAAACCTCCTCAATTATATTATTTTTAATTAGATATTCTGATCAGAATGCATTGAGTTTCAACAATACTAGCTAGTATAGTCTCTCACAAATAATTATTTAAAATTTGCAAATGTATGTATTAATCCAAAACCCAAATAGGGTACAGATGAGAATAAATAAACAAATAATAAAAAAAATAGTCCCTCAGATATAGGTTTTTAACTTCTAATTCGGACTTTTACATATCAAATTTAGGATTTAAGAATCAAGTGCGGAATTTTCTATTTCAAATTAAGATTGTTTCAAACCAAAATCAGGATTTAAAAATCAAAATCAAACTTTTTCAAATCAGAATTTATTAACAAACAGTTGAAAAAATAGAAAAAAGTTATAATTTAATTTAACTCTCAGGAAAAGTTTTCAGGTAAAAATCTAAAATTTGGTGCATTGTAAGTTATTTACGTACCAATTTTCAGCTCATTAAATAAAACCTTTCAAAATTGGCATTTTGTACTCTCAAGAAAAGGTTTCAGGTAAAAAGCTATAATTTAATATGTAAAATATGCACGGTTTTATAGAAATTCTCAATTTGATTTGAAAAAGTCTGATTTTGATTTTTAAAATCCTGAATTTGATCTTTAATATCCTGAATTTGATATGGAAAAGTCCGAATTTGAAGTTAAAAACCTATATAAATTATATACAATATACATGTTATATAATATTGTATTATGTTTATTTGCATAAAAAAGAGTACAACCTCATTGATTTCTCCTTATGAATCAATCAACTCTGATACTCCCTACAACCTAAATCTTTTCAATTCATGTATCGTGACTTAGAATTTAAGTAAAATAGGTACTTGTTACTTAGAAAGTGTTTGAGATATTGTAGAGAATATTAAAGCACCTGTCCATGGTAGTGGCTCTTGGCAAACGCTTTAAAGTGTCTTCTGATGTCAGTGCCCAGATGCGTCCACGGTGATGATGTTACAGTGGCGGAGGCGTCCGGGACGGAGGTGAGCCTCACGGCTGTCGCCAACGGCATTCTGTCCCCGGGCATATGCCCGTCTTGGACAGTTTCCACTGTCACGTGTAACAATAAAATTCCATTATAATTTTCACTCCGGTACTTGTTTTAAAAATGCTAAATCTAATCTCCCCCGGGACATATGTTCGTTTCATTATCGGACAAACAAAATCACTATTAGACATTAAGTGAAAAGACCTCGTTAAAGTAACTTTTCAACCTTTTCGAGATAACACAATTTCCCCACTTTATTTTTCCTCATTCCATATAAAACTAATTTGTTTTTTATATTAATATTATCTTTCATCTATCAACTGTTTCTATTCTAATTTCTATATTAAATTATGTCGTGTCGAGATTAATAGAGTCAGATAAATTATTTAAAAACGGCAATGAATCCCAAGTGTTAAAAATAGGAATTTATCTCTTTGGACTCTCTATGCTTATCACGGCTGTGTTTTATAGAATATAGACAATAGATAAAGGTTGAATGCTTGGGAGAAAACGGAAGGAAGGCTGGGATTTTTCAACGTATAAATCTTTACATGCGAATGTCTTGAATAAAATTTATGATCACCAACCCCTGAAAACGGAGATGCTTTTTAGCAAAAAGGAAAAACGAATATTCTTTTCATTTTTCCACACATTTGGAAACGATTAAAAGAAAAAGGAACAAAACAAAATATTAACGAACAGATGTTTGTTATTCTTGAAAAATTGAGAACATTCTTTGTTTATTCGGGTTTAAAATGAAAATTGCTATACGAGGAAGATTCATCCTCAATACATGTAAATAATTTATGGTATTTTTAAAGAACATTGGATATCTAATTTTAAGGTAAACCCTAGTTTTATACTTAATATTTGGTTCAAACGCCAGCAAAATTTTACAAGGAATGTTGGTATTGGCGAAAATGAGACACACTAGTTAACGGGGAAGTAAGGTGTAATATTCTTATGGGAGAATAGATTTTGTTTCGATGATAACTTTCTGCCAAAAGATGTCAAGAAGAGGAGGTGAATTCGCTTGATTTTACATGTAATTATTAATTCTATATATCTCGAAGAGAGGTCATGTCTATCGTATTGGCGAAAACCAGAGGCACTAGTTAACGAGGAAGTAAATGTATTATTCTTATGGAAGAATAGAATTTGTTTCTCCGAAAACTTTTTGCTAATAGATGTCAGGCGGTTGGGGTGAATTCGATTGATTTTACATGTAATTATTAATTCTTAAAGGAGGATGAATGAAATTCAATTGCTTCTTTCCAGTAATTTTTATTTTTACAAGTGGTTTATCCAAATATATTTCGAGAGCACAGCGGCATCTCTTCCTCAGTGGAAATTGCAAAGCCAGAATAACAGTGTTGTGATATGCCTTTTTGACATGTTACATAAGTCTACGCGGAAGCAGTAGGCTTATGTAATTGCTGAAATTGCAAAGCTTGACCTGATTATAATTATGCTTAAGCGATGAATCTCTGATAATAAGGGCGGATGACTTATGATCGAGAACCCTGTCACACAGTTCCTCTGTACTTATTCTCAATAAACCTTGTATTAAATAATACATCTTGTTATAATCATTTACCAACCCCTCACCCAGTATATTATAACAACAGCGAGTTAGTGGGTATTAGGGCATTAATTGTCCGATGATTACAGATGTTAAATTGTAAGATACTTACCCCCTCCCCCCCCCCCCACACTCACCAAAAAAACTAACCCCATCAGAATTCACAAATCAACGAAAAAAGCTTGATAAATCACTATATGTATATAGACAATACTGAGAAATATTTGGATAAACCACTTGTAAAAATAAATAAATTGACACGTTCTGATGTGGTCATTCTTTTGACTTTACCATACACTTCTGGTTGAGTTTGGTACAAGACCCTAGATTTTCATTTTTTGAGCCTACAACCCCCCCTCCCATTTTGCTCGGTTAGTTTTTGCATTTTTAGTCTTCTGGTAGCCCACTGATTATGTATACAAAATTTGGTTGAATTTGGTCCAAGGGCCTAGATTTTCATTTTTTGACGGGGCCCCCCCCCCCCCCCTCGCTCTCCATTTTGACCAAGATAGGTCACGTCTATCGTGATTTTCATCTTCGGAGTTAAATTTTCCAGCTGTACAAATACTTACGTACAGTGAATTTCAGAGAGAAACATCTTATACGGGCTTTAAATTCATTTTTCATTAAATAAACATTTTGGTTTCTCTAAAGTCTTCCATGATGATTGAATTTCTAAAAACTACTTTATTTTTTCAAAATTCATATAATTCACTCTCTTCTTTTGAATTTATTATTATTATTTTTATTTACTTAACTTTTGGCGACCAAGTTGATTTCCTTCTTAAAACTTGACATGGACCATTCCTACTTTTTTCATTAAACTTTCTTTCTTTCTTTCTTTCTTTCTTTTTTTCTCAAACAAATAAACAACGAATTTAATTATATTCGAAAAAAAAATATTCATTTCAATTCCATTAACTGAGATCATATACTTTTATTTTACTATTATTATTATTAACATTGCGAAAAACTTGATTAGAAAAATAGCAGAGGCAAATAGATATTTACTTTAGTTTTATTTTTAAAAAAATAATAAATACTTAAATGAAATAAAATATAAATATTATATTAATAATTTTCTACTAGTTGAGTAATGTCAAGGGATATTATTAAATTTTTCGTAAAGTGCCACTCAGCTGCCTTTCCATTCTGTTCTTGTTACAAGCCTCCCTCCCTAAACCTCCATCCTCTTATAATCTGCCTTGTTAAAGTTTGAATGTCATTTTTATATCTCTTCTATTTTCTAAAAGGTACAGTTTGATGTCATATGTCATGGATAATATGATTTTGCAAATTTCTATTGATTTTTAAATAAAAAATGGAATCGGATCTATATTTGAATATATTACATTTTACATTTCTCTCATATTCGTTTTCATCCTAATATTAGATTGAATATTGCTCATCCCAAGTTCTATAGCTTACACCCTAAAATAGAGGTGTCGAATCTTTTAGACTTCACGCACAAAAATCTTTTTTTATTTATAATTTATTTACATCAACCATTTAAACCAGGTTTTAAGTAAATTTGATAAAATTGAGTAACAAACACACATAATTAACACAAAACTTTGTCATATATACACATGAAAGGGAAGTCTTCCATCGAAGTCACCCTTAATTGAATTTATAAGTCCAGTTGTATAGAATGGCGCGCTCCTCTGTATCTAGAATATGATTCTTCTTAAGTCTCCTAGTTACTTGACTATTGTCCAGGAGATTGATGGGTGATATATTTGAATGGTTTTCGAGTTTCTTAATATGTTTGTTGTACGAATCCAGGATTACTTTTCTAACAGACGGGACAATAAGGTCACTATGCGGACATTGTACTAAGGCGCATTCGCAATATCTCTCAATATTTTTGATTGAATTCTTTGGATTTTACTGTTGTTCGAATCACTCCAGTTCCCCAGGTCTCACACTAATAGGACCATATTGGTTTGAGAATTGAATTATATAATAGTACTTTGGTTTTTAAGGCAAGCTGTGAGTTTTTGCCTAGTAACCAGTACATCCTTTTGTATTTAATATTTATTTTGTTTCTTTTTTTTTCTAAGTGGTTTTTCCATGTAAGTCTTTGATCCTGATGCAATGCATTAATGCAATATTTCGAATATGTTCCCAGAATATAAACAAAACATATTTCGAAAATCTATTTATTTGCATGCGGGATTCCAAGATATTTAACTAAATTACTATATGGAATTTGTTTACAATTTAAGTATACTGGAGGGCTTATGATTTTTCTATTTGTGAACGAAATATGGTCGATTTTGCTTCTTTAACTTGAATTCTCCATTTATGAAACCAATTTTCGGTGTTGTTGAGATATTCTTGAAGCTTATTTGATGCTGTTTTAGGATCAGAATTTGAGACCATTAAAGCAGTATCGTCTGCGTAAGTTGCAATAAATAGATCGTCATGATTAGATATATCTGCAGTAAATATAGAATAAAGAAACAAAAATCTAAAATAAATTATCAATCTATTATATAAAAATTTTATTAATGAAAATCAATATAAAATATTTTAATAAATGAGGTAATTTAACCGTTTTATATTTTTATTTGTTTTAATATGTCAATATTCCAAAATATTAAAATATGAACAATAAAGAGAGCAATTACTTTACTGACATTTGGGTCGAAATTGAATTTAATTGACGATAATTGTATTGATGATGAAATTTCATATCAAGTTTTTTTTATCGCTGTCATTTTTTAAAAAGTTTTTTTTTATACTCTCCTTTCATCAAAATCGGGATAAAAGTGACAGTTGCTATCATTTTTTTTTTTTTATTATAAATTTTTAAAGAATAAACTATTAAGGAAGAATAATTATACTTCCTAAATATTGAAAAATTAATATCTTCATAATGGAAAGAAAAATTATAAATTAAATAAGCTGATGTGGCCATCCACATGATTTTACCATACACCTGCCTCCTCTTTTATATTTAATATTTAATAAAATAATTTATAATCTGTTACGAAAGAGCCCTATACCCCTCTGAATTTTGTACTTATTAGAAATTTATGCTATCTCCTTATAAATGAGAATCTCTAATGTAAATGTACTAGATGAAGGAGGGCTATCAGCCAAAGTTGGATGCGCTGGGTTCAATAAAACACCCTGAATAATACGTTTCGGCCTGAATTTATTTGGCCATCTTCAGTTAATTGGGAGTTATACACAAAATGCGGTACACATATGTGATCGAACCAAGCCTTGTCTAAAATATCAGCTTTCTTCAATTTTTATTTGGAAATTTTATTATTTCAAATTATTTTTGAGGGGGGGTTCTCCCCCCCCCCCCCCCCCCCTTGTATATTTATTTATCTATTGTGTTTAATCAAAACATCATTCAAAATAAATCTAACCTCTAAGGAAATGAGGGCAGCCCTGTACAAGGGCGCCTTAAGTATTCTATTATTTTTCACTAAGATGATAAATCGGTCGCATAAATTGCAGGCGTTAAGACAATTTAATTTATCATAGCGCACAGCGTGCGCAGCAGCCAAGCTCGAGCTTTTTGTTTTTTTAGTTTGAAAATTTTATAATTTTAATTTTTACCGCCCCCCCCCCCCCAATTTTAGGTTCGATTTCATAATATCTCGAAAAAAAATATCATTTTTCGATGTTCAGTCATTAGTGCTTTTTAGTAGACCAAAACGCCATGGATTTGCTTATTTTTTTTTTAATAGTTTCAGCCGTTTTTGAGATATTTTGAAAAAACGAAGCAAAAAAATCACTTTTTTCATGTACGATTTTAATACTTGCCCATACCCTGTATGGTAAAGTAAAAAATCTTGTTATTGCACTTTTGTTTCTGGCAAACTTGGAATAAAATTTCACTGGAAATGTACGTACTTAGGTATCTATGGACTAGGTTCGATTCTATCCTCTTTGTCAATTTTGTCTCAACTTTGTTTTGAATTAAAACTATATATATCTATATATATACGGTTTTGGACGGAGCCTTATTCAGCCGAGATCGTCCAAACACTAGAGGATATGTCCTAAGACATTTTGATCTATTTCCGACAGGTACCTCCGGACTAGAGACCTGGCTGGTTAATTAATAATTCGGCCATAACGTCTTCGAAAATAGTAAACATAGTCGTGGAATTAAGACTTAGATAGAAAGAAGTAGGTCAAAATTCAATCACAAGATCCTACTCAGAGTCCAAGTTTCATATTAAAAAAGTACCTAAATCCATAGATTTCGTTTTCATTTTACATTTTTTTAAAAATGGTTTATGAAAAATATTTAATGAAAGTAAATTAAAAAATAAAAGAGCATAGCTCAATTGGTATGCATAAAGGCAATTAACTTGAACGTAGTGGCTTTTTAGTTGGAAAACCCTCAATCAGCTCAGCAGAGGGATATTCTTTTTTTTTACGGCTCTCTTCATCCTGAAAACTTTTTAATTAAGCACTTTACGTTATGCTTAGTAGATTATTTTGATTAAATTATATATTCATTATTCTTTAGGTTCAATTATGAATATAAGTGTATATTTATATGTAGTTAAACATGAAGCTTTAAAGTTACTGGGGTGGCAAAATGGGACTAGAATTTATTTTGATTAAAATTTAATTTAGAAAACATATATAATAAATATGAAGATATCCTCAAAGATTAATCAAAGAGTGCTTGTTATAAATAAATATTCATATATGATTAGTGAAAATGAAGGCAAACTCTTCGGAACTATAGTCTCAAAAAATTGAAATTTGTTTTTATTTATTGACATCAAACAGAAGTCAGATTTCTTATAAATTATACAAATTGGCTACTTGCGGCAAAAACTTTTTAATTGTATATATATCGGCTTAGAGTGTAAAGCTGCTAACTCCCAAAAAGGAAATTTTACAGGAGAGACAAAAAACTTCACAAAATTTAAAATTTTTGTTTAGGAATGAAACCCAAAATACAATTTGTTTATTTTGTATTATTTTATAGTTTAAATCATAAATAAACGAATAGAATTTATAAGCGGTTTTGTGACTTAGCGGGTTTTTTTAGATGAATGGAATGTATTGCAATGGACTTAGCAGGTTTACTTTCTAAGCCGACGATATGTTTGTTCATTTGTAAAAAGTTGAATCACATTTTCATTTTAGGCTGGAAACATAATGAAGCAGAGAAGCGGCGAACACAGACATGCTTGAATTCTACGCTCAGCATCATCTTATAAACAAGCTGGGCGTAAAATTCAAGCATGTCTGTGTTCGGCGCTTTTCTGCTTCATTATGTTTCCAGCCTAAGATGAAGATGTGATAAAACTTTTGTAAATGAACATACCTATATAGATTTAAAAAGTTATTGCTCAGAATAGCACACTATAACTCATTAACAATAAAATCAAAGAGTGTGTGTGTCTTCTATTTAATCTAAATAAATAAACATACAATTCATTATTTGAAATTATATTTCTGAAGTTTTTCTTGCATCTTCGCTCATCATATACGAATCGAAATTCAAGCAAGTTTGTTTTCGTCATTTATTTGAGACCAAACTTTTTACAAGAAATTTCATTTTAAGATTTTATTATTACATACGAATTCAATTCTATAAAACCAAAATTTATATTTTTATTATTATATAGTACCATAGATAGTTTATTATTTTATAAATAACATTTTAAATGAAATTTCATTAAAAAACAAAATAAAATAAATGGACACGTTCTGATGTGGCCATACACTTCTGGTTGTGTTTGGTACAAGGGCCTAGATTAAATTGTACCCCCCCCCCCCCCCCATTTTGGGTGATTAGTTTTTACATTTTTAGTCTTCTGGGGTCCCACTGATTATGTATACAAAATTTGGTTGAGTTTGCTCAAATGGCCTAGATTTTTAATTTTAACACCCCCCCTCCACCCCCTTAATTTTGGGTAGATATGCACCAAAATCTAATCAGCTCTTAATATCAATGCACCAAAACTACGTGTGAAAACTAGTTTTTGAGCTAGCTCGTCCACAAAATTTGGTAACGCATAGACTAACAGACATTTTGATAAAAAAGTTATTATCTCGAAAAATATAATTTTTTCGATGTTCACTTATTAGGGCTTTTTTGTAGACCGAAACGCCATGGTTTCGCCCAATTTTTTTAATCAAAATACTTTCAGCCGTTTTTTGAGATATTTCCAAAAAAAGAAGCAAGAAAATCACTTTTTTTTCATGCACGATTACAATACTTGACCATACCCTGTATAGTAAAGTAAAAACAGGGGTGATTTCGAACAACCTTACCAGCCGAGTCTATATATATTTATTTGATCTCCCTAAAGGGCCGAGACCGAAGAATACGAAATTTAATATTAGATAAAATGGTTAAACACACATAATAAAAATACTTTTGTTCGGAAATCATTGCCGCCCGGAATTACTCCTTTATTTTATGTTTCTATCAATATTTTTAAAATTGTTAAAATGTATTTAATGTTTTAAGCTTCTTTTCTTTACATCAAATATTAATTAATAATCCCTATAATAGGGAGACATTTTTCAAGTATTTTCAAGAGAGCTAATAAATATTCATTTTTTTTTTTAAATTATGATTTTAATATAATTAGAAATGAAGGGGGATTTTCTTCTGAAGTGAGTTGTTACTCTACTCATTTATCTCGATAGAATATTATTATTAATATTATTTTTTTAACTAGAGGGAGAGGAAATTAAAATAACCAACAAACAAGCTCTAATAAGCTCATAATTGGATTTCCTCTCTACCTGAAAGGGTTGTTCCCTAAAGGGTCAATTAAGTTCCTGACCAATCAGCGACTGGCTTCTAAAAACGCCCTACAGTTCTCCGATCTCGTTATCAAATTATTAATTGTCTTTGATCTTAAAAAAAAAATAATAATAATAATAATGCACTTTATGAAGTTATTTTCTAAAAATCTGCCTTGACTTTACCTTATACCCGCCTTTCTTGTAGATTTATTTAATTTTTTACTTATCCAATAAATAATTATAGTTTATTGTAATCGTGAAAATTCAATCTGTGTTTTTACTTAGTTTTTTTTTTCAAAATATCTAAATAATAAAACTATTTGAATAATTCTATATCTTTATAGGCGTTGAAACCTCTTAGTGTAATATTTTTTTCACTAATATCATTAAAAAACGGTTAAGGCCTCAGAAAAGTTTTTCTACTAAAAATTATATTTTCAGAAATAGATATTAATTATTTTTATCAAAACTTCAAATATGCATGTTTCTCTTTTAACCAAAATCTAATAAACTCTCAATCTCAACTCACTAAAACTAAATATTGCATTGTGTTCTGTTAATGTTATTGAGACAGAACAATGACAAACTTTTAGCAATCACACACACATTTTCTTTGAAAAAAAATTAATACCTCTTAAAATAACATATTTACGATGTTTACTATACAAAACAAGTTGTACGCCTTATCGACGTGATTTTTTTTATCAAAAATAGTTCAAACCTTTTTTAGGGTTCCGTTCAGAAGTAAAAACGGAAGCTGTTTGTCAGAGCATTGAAACTCTTAAAAAATAAGATAAAACTTGACCAGTTATAATATGTACTCATTTTTCCCCAAAATCAAAATTTCACGAATTTCTCCATTCTCCCCTTATCTAAGGCAAATAGGAACGAATTTGATATCTAGTATTTTGGAAGATATAACGTACGGTACTGACCTTCATTTGGCCTACTTATTGAGCTAAAAAAACTAAGCAAAAGTGCCAGCCAGAGCTTTTTCTACACTGCGATAAAGTAAAATTTGTTTATATAACCGATAGTTTTGACCAAAAAATCGATTGCTATGTTTTTTTGTCTGTTTTTAGAAAAATGTGCATTTCATAATTATTTTCTTTGGCATCTTTTAACCATATGAACACTTGAAAGAAAACCATCATTGAAGATTGTTTTGTTAAAGAGAAAAAGAAAAACATTCATGTTGACGTTTCAGTAATCCACTAATGTTTCTCAACAGAGATCCATCCAGTTGGCCATCCAGAGTGGCGTGGCAAAAAGAAAAAGAGTTCATTTTTCTATACGTCTCCACCCTTTATCATCGCTTTATCTCACTAAGACATAAAAGAAAAAATATTTTTTTGTATATTGTTCTGATGATATTTCTCATCATTCTTATTAGTCTTACTTTCTCTATGACTGTGATTGTCGCTCTTCATCATTCACATATTATTATTATGATGGTGCTCCAAAACTTAAAGGATTTTCTTCAACAATTTAGGAAATAATTCGGAACGTTTTTTTAGCTACACAACGTCTAATGAAATTAGGAGTTTGTTTGAAGTTTGTTCTTGATATTCCACAATTTCGATCCAGTACCGTAGTTCATTTCGAAAATACATACAACGAATGGGGTTAATTTATAGCAGAGAACTTAAAATTTCATTAAATATAAACAATACCTAGAGCAAGAATTTAATCTTCAGGAATTCTAAGATTTTAGTAGAAATATTATTAAATGTCTCGAGGGTGTGAGCTGACTGCCCGGAAAGCATGTTAGTTCTCTGGTTCGACTCCTGAGGGGATGAATCCCCTCTGATATCGCAATTTAATAATATTTCTACTAAAATCTAAGAATTTGTCCTGAAGATTAAATTCTTTCTCTTTTAAAATACATTGGTTAATCTGAAGCCGAGATTTTTTGAAAAACATTCCACCTATTTTCAAAAAAAGATGCTCAAATCTTTAGTATTAATACCCAGAGCGTTTATTATTTTTGAATTAATTAATACATGTGAGTTTACAATGCATTTTGTGTAATTAATACGCATACTATTTTGAAACAACATACTCTTTGAAAATAACCTAAATAGGCAGTACCTGAGAATTTGATACGAACTAAAAGTTTAGTTCGCACTAAGGCTATGATGTAACATAAGTCACAGTATTCATCCCTATTTATTATCTGATTCTTTCTGCAAAAACATTTCTATAATAAGAATTCTAAACTTTGTGACCCTAAAAGAGCATTTTTAAATTATTTTTTATTTTCACTATGGGTGGTCAAATCCGACCACCAGTCACGACTGGAAGATTAGGGAATATTTTTCTTAAGTCTTAACATATGCGTAGGTCATTTGACACTGAACCACAAAAATTTACTTCTTCTTGAGACAAAAAACAAAATCACACACGCATAGAACCATATTATAACCTCACTATCTTTACAGTGTAACTGTCTTTTAACCCACAATATATTTAAAAATAATTTAATCTTTCCTGAAGTGTGTTGATAATTCAAATAAATAGACACCGTTTGAACTAATGACCATCTCAAAAAAAAAGTTTTACCGGTTTGAGTCACGCATTGTATAGCTTAAATAATCAAATGTTTTTTTAATAATACGTTACGGTTCAGGTCATTATTAAGTGTTAAATGAATAAAAACAAGTTTTTTAACATGACTTACAACCTACCTAAAAACACTGAAAACGTGTTCATTATCAATAAATTATAAATTTAATTCTTTACTCACCCTGTGAATGCAATCACAAGCTGGAATTAGCACCATTTCCGTTACACATCGAAAAATGTTTGTAAGCTTACTTGGACAACATAACCTCACACAACAGTTGGACACATTTTACAATACTAGACATTAAATTAAAACATAGTAAAATAACTTTTTAGAAGCCAGTTTATCTTTACTGATGTAAATAAAAATAAAGCAATATTAGGGGTTGTTTAATATTTATTTAATAATAAGTAAATAACCCTGCTAATATTGGTTCAATAGTCCATTTGCAAAAGCATTCTTTCAGAAAATGCTGGTTTGATAAAAAAAAGACAAATAGATTAAGCTACTTAAAATTTCACAGTCCTTACCCTTCCTTATATCTCTGATTGAATTCACTCAAAACCTTTTTTTTTCTTTTTGCTTATTCGAGTATAGAAACATTTCAATCGTGTAAAAAAGCAATTTCTCTCTTTAAATTAACATTCATATAATAACTCAGGAACTGAAGGTCTAAGAAAGTTGATTCTGATACCACAATGTTTGTATTTCCAAAACTAAGAAGGGAGTTCTCGAAAGGGGTTATAAACTGAAATTTTAACAGCCTTGTTTGTATTAACTATCTTCACCTTTGTGCCAATTTTCAGCTTTCTATTTTAAACTATTCTCCGTTAAAAAAATACCATACCCTCAAAATCAGCTATGAGCTTACCGAGCCTCAAAAATGTTTTCAATTTTTTCTATAATTTTGTTTACTAATCGAACTTTAATTATAGATCAATTAGACTGTAGTTTTGACAAACATAGTAAAAAATTATTTATCATAATTAGTATTTATTTAGATCTTTGTTTAAATATAGTATTATTTTTATTCTAGGAACTTTTCCTTATTAATTTTTTCATCCCCTTAATGAATTTTTCATTCCTTTGTTTTGGTTCTTTTTTTTATACTATCTTTTGTTTTTATTATTTACATCTTCGACACTAGTAATTTGATTTCCCCCAGTGTACCCTTGAAATAAATGATAGGTTGTCGAATTCCGAAACATGCCTCAGACGCGCCCCGGGGCACCCCAAACGAGATTTCCACTCCCCTATCGTTAAGCTCCCCTATTTTATTTTATTTTTTTTTCTCTTCAAATAAAATCGAAACATTGCCTGCCCAATTCCAATCTGATTGAGCCATTAATTCGATTGGTTTTCCATAAAAAGCGCAAAAATAAATAGGTTCATTGCTTAAAATGAATTAAATTAATATTTCGACAAATTCTTTAGAAGAAAAAGGAAAATTCTTTCATAAAACAAACAAAAGCCTTTTGATGTTAATAATCTTTGAAAATTTGCTTTTTAATTAATTAAATCTCTTTTGTTAATTATGTTTTTTTCTTTGCTTTTATGCAATTTCTTTTGTAAATTGTTAAAAAAAATTATATAAAAACCTACTACCATATACATTTGTTATCAACAAAATTTAAATGAAATACTACTAATTTTTTTATTTTTTTAATGATATCTTTTCGAGTCAGAAGATGAAACTCATTGAATTAGAGAGCAAATAAGTGAGCAAAGCGTCGAAAGCAAACTTGTTTAAATTCCATGCCCATTGCCCAATGATAAAAAATGTGAGCATAGAATTTGTATTCGCCGCTTTGCTCACTATTTTACTACCCTTGTCTATTTTCAACCTTATTTAAAGTTTCGATCTCACAATTTCTTTGTATTACATTTTGAATTAAGGTAGTTCTTTCACAAATGCAAAAATTCAAGAAGTCTTCGAAACTTTGAGTATAAGCCATTAAAAGCATAATAAACTCACCTTAAAATTTGAAGACGATTTACCACACCAAACATGAAATAATTGCAATTAAAAATGAAATTTTTACATATAGTAGATTGGGAAAGGGTGAGAAAATGATCATTATTTTACTTTTTTCAATGAAGGACTTTCACCATCTTGATGAAAAACTAATATTTGTTAGAATAATATATTCGAAGTAACTTAAATAATAATTGAAATTATTTACCTCGTAGTTTTTATAAAAAAAAAAAAAACATATTTGGGCGATTATTTTTATTGGAGGGGATACAATGTCAATGGCTTGGAAACGATCCATTCATAAGAAGGATATAGTAGTGTGAGAAGTACAGTCACGTTAAAAAAACATAACCTAAAATTTTAGCACCGTTCATATTTATAGAGTGGTTACGAGGCCAAAACTTTTTGTGTGGATTGTCGCGAAAGAACTACCTTAATATCATAAAAAAAGTAATTAGCGGCTACTTTTTATTTTATTTTTGTAAAATTACACTTAGCTTTCCTGACTAAATAATTATCATAGATATATTTTTTATACAACAGTAACAATTTTCCATCTTACTAGAAAAAATTGTATTTGTAGAAAAATTCTCAATTTGTCTACTCGTCAAATTTGTCTCGGGTACTTTCCCTATTAATTTCCCATTTCATTGAACCGCAAAACGACTAACCAACCAGCTGGGAAAGGCTTTATTATCATTGGTTCGTTTCCCCCTTGAAACTACCTCAAGTGTTGATCAGTGGTTGACGATTAATAGCAAATGTTGAACGATTGCCTTCTTGATGAAACAAAGCAATTATATGGCGTATCACCATTTCAATGAGACAATGATATATAGATATAGAGGGTTGATAACATGACAACAAGAGAAGGGCTTTTGTGCCAAGCAGGGAGCAGGAGATTGCCTTTCAGGAAAAAAAAAAGAAAACCGAATAATATGATATTATCCAAAAGCTATAAAACGACAACCTCGCCCGAAGCTAGTCTCGATAAATGAAATTTACACCTTTAAAAAGAGATTGGATTTTTATGCATTTTTTCCCTCACTTCTTTTTTGTAATTTGATTAGCCACTTTTTTGTTCTTTTAATATGAAATATTGACCTATGCCCGGGGAATTGGGGAACAAATTCATCTCGCACAGGAAAATTAGAATACTGATTGATATTATATTCAAACTCAGATATGGGAAATGAAAATTTCGGAAATGGGCTGATTTGATTGATTCTCGCCATATCTACTAATTTAATATGAGTTCAAATTACCTTAAAAAGCGGATTTTAAATTTCTAAATAAATGACGTGGTGTTGTCATCTACTAAATACGAGATGTTGTGGATTACATGTCAGAAGGTTTGTAAGATGAAAGTATGTCAGATGAAATCACCTTACAGCAGTGATTCTCAACCTTTTGTAGAGCGAGGAACCCTAGAGCAGCGTTTCTTAACCTTTTTTGGCCCACGGACCAGTAAAATTTGTAAAAAAATTCGCGGACCAGCTATATGTTTTTAACAACAAAATTTTACTAGGTATTAAAGAACTACTACATAAGTTAATTGTAACATTTTTATTATCATTTACTTACAATAATATTTAAGTTTTTTTCACGGATAGAAAAAATTGTCCGCGGACCACTGGTGTCCGCCGGACCAGCGGTTGAGAATAGCTGCCCTAGAGCACTTATATTTATTTCTGAGGAGCCCCCTACCACTAAAATATGAGATATTTAATTTTTCGTCAAAATATCAACATCATGCTACTTTTATATCTTTCAAATATAGAGAATTCAATACGACTGTAAGAACAAAATTAATCTCTCAAAAAAATTCTTAACTATCTAGTTTTATTTGACTATAAGGTAATACTTAGACTCTAAATTTAGTATTTTTTCTTTACATGATACTACTAACTACTATTTTTGTTTTTTTTTCTTTTATAAACCACGAGGTGTACTAAATAAATAACCCCAAACCTCCCTTTGTGGAACCCTGGGGTTCCGCGGAACCCAGATTGAGAAACACTGCATTACAGGGTTGCCATTGTACTGGGTTGCTATTTTTGGCATTCTAGTTCGATTTCCGGGGGATGAACCCAACTCTTCTGACATGTAATTAAGATTAACCATGATAGCTCTGATTTAGTAGATAAGAACCTCTCGTGATTTCTTTAGATCTACTTATTTACCAAGAATGATCTAAGGATCTAACCTCAAATTAGAACACGTCAAGATTGTAGATTTGATGCTTTGGAGTTTGAGTTATTTTTCAAATATAGTTATTTTGACTGAAAATACTTCAAGAGTACCATATATAGTATTGCCCGTAAAGAAACTAGTCAATATATCTTTCTTTCTGACTTTAGCTTGGGCATTGGTATTCAGACACCATAATCAATAAAATTACATATTTAAGTGAAACAGCTTTACTTCTCAAAAGTTTTTCATCCCCGATTAAGCTTTCCAAAATAATATATTCAAGTGGTATGCAAATATTAAACCATTTGTTATATAATCCACAGAACCATTTTCCAATCGTTAAATATCAATCCGAAAACATAAATAAATAAATCTTCACGAATTGATCTATTTTTTTTTTTTCAGAAATTTTCTCTCATTTAATATCTAATATCTAGCAAAATATTTGTTGACTGTATCCGTTTCCTTCTTAACTTGATCTCGGATTAGGATTATTTATTGGTTCCAAATGCTATTTATCGTTTATAACTATGAAATCGTTTTATTATTACAAAATCTCTTTGATATTAATGTTTACTGATGCTTACCTGCATTAAAGGATATTAATTAAATTAAATTGAATGATATTTTCGTATATATATATATAATAAAGGAAAGAGAGAGATGGAATGAATTTTGATTAAAATCTACAATAACTCATAAGGATGGGAAATTTCACACTCAACAGTGTACGAGAGGCTGAGTTTATAGTTCAATTTATTTAATTTTCAAACTTTAGACATAGGAAATGGCAACTCGTTCAATTTATCACAAAAATTAACATTAAATTTTTTATTGTGTATCCCAAATAGGAGTCGCAGCAAATGTCTTTCTTTTTTGACTCAATCAACCATATTTAATAACGTCTCCAAAGATCATAATAGTATACAATTTTAATTGAATTTTTCTTCATCAAACACCAGCTAATCTTTTGTTGAATTTCTAAAGTTAAATCTAAATAAAAATAATTTTTAAGAAAAAAATAAAACCGACTTCAAAAAATTAAATGCAACAAATAAAATACACTAAAAGGTATAAAATAATTATTATCTTATTTAGTTACAACTAAACTACGAAATATTAACATGAAATTACTTTTTGAAGTGGGTGCCAAACAAACTATACCTATAAGCGAGCGTACCAACCAAACGTACTAAATAAGATCCGTCGAGTGCGATTCATAAAAGGTATCTGGTTGGCACTGACTTAAAAAAGTAATTTCATGTTAATATTTCGTAGTTTAGTTGTAACTAAATAAGATAATAATTATTTTATACCTTTTAGTGTATTTTATTTGTTGCATTTAATTTTTCGAAGTCGGTTTTATTTTTTTCTTAAAAATTATTTTTATTTTTCTATTTTTAGTGATGTTATTAATAGTGATCATATCATCAGAACTTGACCAAATTAATATGGCATCATCCCTAAGATACCACCTTTCCAATAAAAAAAGAATCATCGAAATCGGTTCATAAACAAAGAAGTTAGTCCTGAACAAACCTAACAAAAAAGGTCTAATACCTATAAAAAAAAAAAAAAAAATGGGACCAATCGGAAGGTAGACTGAACCCAATGCAAATTTTTTTTTCAAAATCGGTTCACAATTGGCGGAGATATGAGATAACATAGGCACACAAAAAAAAAATCAGTGGAATAGAGAACCTCCTCCTTTTTTGAAGTCGGTTAAAAATACTAAGTAAGGTGAAGTGGGTTAAGAGCGTAAATGGGGCAAGTGCGTACACAGCCGCACTTTATTCAAATATAAACCAAAATATAAAAGCCAATTGCTAGAAATCTATTTTTTTGTGATAGGGAATGATAGTCACATAGTCATAGATGTCGCACCATTCTGGATGGACATCCCCTATTTATTTCAATCAGAAAATGTGCACCTCGTGTAAAAGCATAACCCAAGTTCACCATCAAAGTGTAATAGTTTTTATTGATATTTACTGTTCTTTGCGATTATTTTTGCTAAGTGTGAAAAACAAACATTAACAATCATGTTAAATAGATATATGTTATTGTTTCTTTAAAATTTATTGAGAAAATCGCTACTCTGCTCTAGCCCGGTAAATGTGTGTGCCTGGGGCAAATGCAGACTATCCACTGGGTTAAACAAATTAACATATTTTAATGCGGAAAAAAGCATTTTGTAGTTGACTTGCTGAATAATTCTGCTCTTGTCTCATAACATAAATACAACGTTTCAATGAATTTTAAATGGGCATGTAAGCACTTGCCCCGTTTTCGGGGCAAGTGCGGAGTAGTATGTAATTTTCTTTAAATATGAAAATATTGAAGTGAAATCGGTGTTTTGATCAATGTTAACTAAAGAATAAATATGCAGGTATTTATTGATATATATATAAATGTTAAGGTATTATACACCAAATTAAAGATATATATATATTGTAAGTCAAACTTACAAAAAACTGGCCCGCTTTTACCCCACTTCACCTTAATCATGCATTTAATAAATTTGTTTTGTTGTTTTGTATGAACTTTACTAAATGTGTTTTCCGTTGGACGACTTAGTGCGCACCAGGCCTAGGAGGACGTCTATGAAACCCCTCCCTCACCTAGATTATACTTAAAATAGATGTAAATCCACAATATTCATATATTTATATTTCAAAAATGTATTTAATATTAATACCTTCTTTATTTTTTTTTTAAATTCTATTAAAAAAATAAATCGCACCCATTTTACTGAAAACATATATGGCCTAATGTGCACTTTACTGCACTCTATGCGGACTAAGTATAATTTATAAATATACCAGAATGATATCTGTACCCTGAGTCACTGCTCACGGAAAACATTATTATTAATCATCATTATTCTTATATAATAAATATAATTTACTCAAGACACCATTGTTATACGTTCGCAGCAAAAGAGCTCAAACATGTACGAAAGGAACTTAGACATAAATTATAACCTTCTCCAGCCCGAAATCAAACTCTCCGCAGGGACCAGGTGCATCCAGACCCTATATTATTAGAACTTATGACCTATTGACGCTAAAAATGTCTCGCTTTCTCACACTCTGTTAATTTCATTGTTTTATACGATCTATTACTCATTGTTGTTACGCGCTACCTCTAGTAAATTATTATCCTTGTTTTCTTCAATAATTTAACATTTAACATGGGTGGGATTTTGCGTTATTAAAGTATCTCTAATCATGTTTGTTTCAATTGTTGCTCTCTGCCATTCAGATTCCTTGCATCCATTACCTCTTAGAATGTTGCCTGAGTAGACAGAATTTATCATTTCCAATAAAATATTGAAATAATACTAATCCAATTTTATTTTATTTGTTCCAGGTGAGTACATTTACTTCATTTCATCGTGTTTGCTTCGGAGAATATCCTAGTAAGTGAAAAAAATACAATTCCAATTCTATTATTATTTGTTCCATCGATAAATTTAATATCTATAGGTATACTTTTTTATTTATTTTATTATGAAAAAAATCCCATTCTATCTATCACTGATTTTTCTGCTAACTTGGTTTATTCTTTCTCTACCGCCCCATTTATATTAATTTTCTAAAATGAACAAGCGTACGGTTTTTTCATTTGATATCCATTCACATTCATAATAAAACATTCACTGATAAAAGCATTTAGATAAAAAAACACAAATATCCATATATCCACGTTTGAGCACAAAAGTATCAATTAAAACAATTTAATCTCACTTGGTTGAGTTTTAGTATGTACGATTTGTTTCTAATTTTCCATTTAAAATACAAAATCCCTTTGCATTTCGTATGTTTACTTGAAACTTTGCATTCTCTATAGGGAACTTAAAAGCTCTCATTACATAGAAAATGGAACGATCCTGTACAAACACGATGATGTATGTTTTTGGCTTAATTCACATCTGAATTCTATAGATAGCTACTATACAATCCATTGCATAGAGATTCAAACTTTAACTATTTAGATAAACATTTCAAAAAGAATGCTGTCTAACAACATTTGTAAGCTTAGAATTATTTCAAGTTAGATATACATACAATATATATCAACAGTGTTCTTTCTTTAAATGAATAGTTTCTAGACAAATTCTTGAAGTTAAACAAACTCAGGCGTTGCATTTTTGTCTTATATAATTATTACAATTTAGTGCACACTATCCTACACTCAGTTCAACACCAGGAGCCTAAACAAACATACTACTATAATACTAAGGCTATGCAAGTCTTGACGTCAGCACCCTCTTTCAGTGCGCACTAAAATCCCACAACAACAATAAAAAACTCCATTAGACATGGTACCAAACTTTCAGAGAGACCTGTCTATACATGATAGTATATTTGCTAGTATATTGACGTTTATCCGAATTTTATTTACCTGTTATGATTATTACAAGTATTACATGTATTACTAATCTTAAAGACCACTCGATATATTGATGTATAAATTGACTTAAACTATTGTTTTGCAAGTTGCGAAACTAATGTGACCGTCACAAAGCTAAGATAAAATATTTTTAAGCTTGAGTATCGACAGATAATTCCAGTTTCTATAGATTATTAGGTTCTTCGATGTTTTTTGTAATTTAGAAACACTTCTTAACATTAATGAACTATGTATATATTCAGCTTAGTGATGGCTATTGCAACCCTACTTAGAAGTGTTTCTTCAATCATTTTTAATGGATTGAAATAAAAATTCCTCAAACGATGGGAATTGAAACCTTATTTTGGTTACTACTGTTTTATATATAAGTCATTTAAAAAACTTAAGAATAAGAACTTTGAAATCTACTTTGGAAAAATGTTGATATACGTATAATAAATATTTATGTTTATAGTAATGTTTTTTCTTCGTTTGGACCAATTCCATCTCCGGTTGTTTTGTTTTTGTTAAATTGTATCAAAAGATATACCTACCTATGTGAATAGTTTTTAACTATTTCTACTAAATTGAAATGAATGTCGAGAATTTACAAAAGTAAAGAACCACCATATAGAACTAGTCCATACCTGTGTATTATCCTTATTTAAATATTTTCATGTTATTTGTGTTGAACGCCTCAAATATGCAGAGGAAGAAATTCCAATTTCAACTCTTGCATCTATTTTGCTCATTTTTTTTTTATTTTTTTTATTTGCTTAATATAACATATGAGCAAATCTTATGATAAAAATATTTCACTTTTATGATTCCGAATTTATCTTTTGTAAAAACGCCGCCTTTATTTATTATTCAAGTAAAATGATACTTTAGTAATTCATAATGCAAGTTATGCATATTTTTTCACATCGTAAATGAAATTATAATCCAAATATCGATAAGCGATTTGATGTTCTTTGGGAAAATTTGGTTCGGCTACTTTTCATAGAACTTTATCACCGCTGGTTATTACTTTGGTATATTGACAGTCTGATTTGAAAATTTGGAATGAGATCTCTAAAAATGTACATTTTGAAGTCTTCTAATCATAATATTATTAATTTAACTTGTAATTTTTGAACTCTAGTTTGAAATATAATATATAGATAAATTGCAAGTTTTTAACTTCATTCTTTGTGATCTTTAGAGCCCCAAAAGTCTCTCTATAAATGTTTTTTATTTTTATTTTCTGAAAATGGCAAAATTGGCTCTTTTTTAATTTTCACAATTTATGAAGGATTTCAACAATAATTCTGGCTTTATGGTCTCTAGTATCCAAAAAGTGCCCCAAAAGACGGAATGTTATGAAGATAATAAAAAACCATAAACCTCGATGAATATCAAGTACCGCATCTTTGTTGTCTCTAATTTTGATATAAATATCAGGAAGTATGTATGTTTTTGATGTTTTATGATTTTTATTTTTATTTTCTGAAACTTAATTAACATATTTTTTTTTTTTTAATTTCTACCAATGTTAAAGAAAAACATTTCATTTGTTGTGTATCAAATTAAAAAAAAAATAAATAAATATAAGTATATATATTTTTAGAAGGGTCCCTTTAATTTTTGATTTTTTTTTAAATCATTTTCTCGAAAACACACATTTTATTTTCACTATTCATCAATTAGATCAAGTGCTTGAATTTTTGTTGAAATTCTTCATAAATTGTGAAAATTAGAATGAACCAATTTCGCTATTTTCAAAAAATAAAAATAAAAAACTTTTTATAGATAGACTTTGGGGGGCACTTTTTTGGCTCTGGACGCCACAACGGGGGAATTTAAAACTTGCACTCTAATAAAATTTTACTTCAAACTAGAATTCAAAAATTTCAAATTAAATTAATAATATTAAAGACCTTAAAATGTCAATTCCCGGAAATCATACAAAATTGTATATAAATACATTGTCTCTAAATAATACGTGTTCTTTGTTGTGTATAATTTTAATAAAATCCTAAGTTTTAATGTTCATTTGATAATAATGCGGTGAAAGTGAAAGTTATGAACACCAGAATATTTTTATCATCTTTTCGTGATCGGACTGCTCGGATTGGATTTCTTTATTCAGCTGGACCCTTCTCTTCTCTATTTTCTATCCTGCTCCACTATTTGAATGGTGGCTCGTACAACCCTTATAGTTTCAGCGTGACGCGTTTGACGTTTTCGCCTTTGTGGACCTTTGGGGGTGAGTTGTTGGATGGGGGGGCTCGGGTATATCGACCCACGCGGTGGCGCGCGCGCATTGCCCCCTTGGGTCCCCCGAACCCAATTTGCCCCTATTTGGGGGCTGCAGCAGCAGCAACCAGGGTCCCGCACCCGTGTGCTCTTGCCATCCTGTCAAAACATAATGCACCCCAAACCGCCCCCTTCAAGGCACCGCTCGCTGCATGCATAACAATTTGCCAATCACCTCATCAAATATCATCTATATTATTATTATTTATAATGAAGGATGTAATTAAAAATTTGTTTATTTCTAGTAATTTTATTTAATTAAGTGATTAATAGATCTAAATATTTCGAGAGCTTGCAGCAGTTCTTCCTCATTTGATACCATAGGCATCCGCAGAGGGGGCAAGAGGGGGGACTTGCCCCCCTGGGATCGAATAAAAAATTATGTAACAACCCTGACTTACGGCCCGGACTCAGTAAACTATGATTGTAGAATACTCTTCATTGTAACCTCCAACGCTCAAAAAGTAGCTAGGCGCAAGAAGATGAACTGTAGTTTTGGTTGTCTAATTTTAAGGAAATTCGTGATTGAATCAAATGTAGAAAACATTCGGTTAATTTATGGCAAGCATCTAACATGCATGCTAATAGACCGAGCGCTCTGTACTGGGAGATTAAATATATAACATCTGAGATTTCAAGTTCACTTGGTGATCCATCCGAATGTCTAGCGGGCTATACGCGAAATGACGTTGGATTGTAGCTAAGTGGATCACATCTTTTTTTCTCTCTTGGTCCAGGCTTAAGACTCCACAGACTTCAATAGCATAATCCGCAGTAGTCTCGTGATAAAATATATTTTTTATAAGCGCGGTCAATACAATTCTCATTGATATGTCAATTATTCCTTAGAAAAATTATAAAAATTTAATTTTAAGGGATTTCCTTAAAAACCATCTATTTCTGCATTTTTTTGTTAATACAGTTCTTATTCTTTTAACTAATAATATTTACAAGAAAATCATAAGTTGATGTCATCTATTAAATCCGGGCCATCTGGCTCACCTGCGGGATGCGAACCTCTCTGACATATATACACGCGTAAAATATTTTATTTGAATCAAACAGATGACAAACTCATTGATTTCTCTTAGTGAAAAAACTGTTGTTTTTTTTGCTTCATATTTTCGAAATAAAAACGGCTAAAACAAAATTGAGCAAATTCATATTTCGGTTTTACAATAAAACATATATTTTAAGAGATATTAATTATTTGTCAAAATTGCTGTTAGTGTGTGAGTTACTAAAGTTACTTACTTTAGTCTACCCTCTTTCTCAAAAACCAATGAAGGTATCAAAATGAAATTTTGTATTTAGAGATCTTATATTAAGAGCTGATTAAATTTTGCTTGAAATTGGACCAAAAATTAGAGGGGGGGAGGGGGTTGACCAAATTTCGCACTGTTACTTAAAATGTCATAAATGATAATAAATTTGATTTTTTTTATTTAATTTTAATATAAAAGGGGAGCAGGTGTATGGTAAAGTCATAAGATTACCACATCTCATATTTATTTAAATAATTAAACAAAGCTATTATAATAAATATATATAATTTACGGTTGTTCATTAAATACTTCAAAGACAACGGTCCATGAATGAATTTTCACACGACATCATCATTGTAACCACCAACGCTCAAAAACTAGTTAGGTGAAATAATATCAAGTACTGTAGTTTTAGTTATAGTCGAAGGGTGAACCGCGACCTCATATCGTGTACACCTACTTCCACTTCCACTTTCATTTCCAAGTATAAGACAATAGATGAAGAGGCATTATCTAATGAATTCCAAAATAATTCCACATAATTTCAAAGACGTGTACACCTAATTCCAATCCCGGTTAACCCTTCGGTTATAGTTAACTTGACGAGTTTGAACGTTAAACACCATCATCCACTCGTTCTACATTTTATTGTAACTATCGTTCTTTTAATTATTTGCATTTTTTCAATTAATTAAACAAAATTTAATATAATAAATAGACAAAGAGTAGCAAAAACAAATAATTAAATAAAAAATTTATTTTATTTAAAATAAAAATTCAACAAACAAGGAAAAAACAGAATTTATACTAAATATAATTATAAATTCTTTTCATCAAAATATTTTAATTAAAAACATATATATAATTATACTTGTATATATATTAAAAGAATCTCGTAATTTTTTTTTCCTAATTCTTTAAAAGTTCTTTCTCGTCTTTTTTTTTAGAATTTAATAAAAAAAAACTTGTTTTATAACTGTTTTGATGTAGTCTCTTTTTTACTTTCTAAGCAACTTGGAGCTTTTGCGCCCACCCCCGACCAGCCACCCCTCTCCCTTCGCCCCTCAAACACTACCCCTGTGAGTTTATATTGTTCTCATTTTGAGTCTCGAGGGCCCAATTGACCTAGAAACCTGCAATTTATAGCCAGCGCTGAAATCTGCCCGGCTTTCAAAGTCCATTCAATTAGATCTCTGGGTACCAACTCGGAAGAGACCCTGCGGCACCTCGGATTAACACCACCAGCATCTTAACGATAGATTCTCAAAATATCCACAAACTGCGTGTCAATTCGCACATTCATTTAATTAATACTACATTCCTATATTCTACATATTTTCTAATTCAAATTTCTAAAATAAATAAATATTAAGTTCATCCTTTTTACTTTACCATACAGGGTATGGTCAAGTATTGTAATCGTGCATGAAAAAAGTGTTTTTTCCTTCTTTTTTTTCAGAAATATTTCAAAAACGGCTGAAACTATTTTGATTTAAAGGCGAGCGAAACCATGGCATTTCGCTCCACAAAAAAGCCCATAATAAGTGAACATCAAAAATTATATTTTTTGAGTAATAATTGTTTTCAAAATGTCTGTTAGTCTGTCTGGTTGTCTGGTTGTTGGATTAGTCTGTTCGTTACCAAATTTTTATTGGGGCGAACAGCTCAAAACTAGTGTGAATATCGAAACCAAATTTCACACATAGTTTTGGTCCATTGAATTAAAAGCTGATTAGATTTTGGTGCATATTGACAAAAATTAGGGGGGGGTGGAGGGGGGGGTTAAAATTAAAAATCTAGGCCGTTTGTCAACCAAATTTTGTATATAATCAGGGGACCCCCAGAAGTCTAAAATGCAAACAACCGCCCAAAATGGAGGGGGGGGTGTAGGGTCAAAAAAAATGAAAATCTTGGCCATTTACCAAACTCCAGCCAAATTTTATATACATAATCAGTGGGACACCAGAAGTATAAAAATGAAAAAACTAACCCCCCTACATGATTTTGAAAAATTTTAGGGGCCCGTTGTATGGTAAAGTCAAGTGGATGGCCACATCACAACAAGTCAGCTTATTTAAATGAGAAGTTGTAATTCGAGAAGTGTTTCATTTAATAAATAGTGTTTCATTTAATAAATAAATAAGAGTGAGTATATATTAGGGTTCAAATTATTAATTTAATAGCTAAAACACAATTAGATTTTTTTAAATTTGTCTCTACTCCAGGGTCAGATTTTAGCCGGATGCCTCGAGTCGGATTCGAACTCGGGTCCATTTGGTTAGCAGGCTGGCACGCTACCCCTAGCCTAACCCGACCCCCACAATTAGAACTTAAGAGTTAAATTCTACGCAAGTTTCAAATAATAAATATTAGTGATTAAATAATAAATTTAAAATCAGTTCTATTTATTTCGAATAATTTAATAAAATAATCTTAAAACGTTTATTAGAAATACAAACATTTCGGGAGAAATTCTTTCTTTATCAATGAAAATTATGAATAATAGTTGCTTTAATAAAGAAATATAAAGTAACTATAAACAAATATATATCTTGAAAATAGACAATGATAGAGATTGTCTTGGAGATGAAATTACTACCTTAAATTAAAATAAAAAATATAAAAATTTACGAAGAATAATTTTTAACTAACAATTTATGATAAATATTAGAAAGACAGTCTATAGTATATGATATTTTATTAATTTAATTTTATTTTATTTCTAATTATAAATTGATTTAATATATGAAACACATTTAGTCAAATAACATATGAAACTCAATATATAATCATATTTTGAAACAAATCTGTTTTATTTATTTATTTTGTGAAACACACCTATAGAATCTTAATCTGCTACTTTATTTTGATGTTTGGAATAAACATCACCTTCGCTGGAATCGCTGGATATCATATATCGTATTTTTATCAAACAAATAAATAAATAATCACAAAGATCCAAAATAGTTTTTAGTCGAGGAAATATCTGAAAATATCCACAAAACAAAACTAGTTGTTACTTAACTTTTATTTACAACGAATTTAATTTTCCGACAACTCATCTATATTTACTTTAATTTTAATCTTTAAATTAAATAAATATTACATTTATTGTATAAATCGACATATATAAATTTCTAGGTGAATTTCAAACAAGAATTAAATAAACAAGACTGATATTTAACTCCATCTTAATTATTTATTAAGTGAAATACACCTATAATTTCTTTAACTTTAAAAAGTGATAGGTACTTTACATTATTTGTTTATTTTGTGAAACACATCTAGAATAATCATCATCTTTCAATTTATTTATGAACCTTTAACTTGAACTAACATCGTGTGTCTATGTATATCACTTAAGGTATTTTTATTAAAAAAAATAAATAAATAAAAAAAAAACCGATAAAGAATCCACGAATGGTTTTGTCGAGGAAAAAATCCATCTGCTGTTGAATTGTTCGTTCATTTTTTTTATTCTCTCTTTTTCATTGACTCGGAAAAAAAAATTCAACTCATTTCAATAATATTTATATTTTCTTATGCAAATCAATTTTTGTGTCTTTTATTGAAATGGACCACGAAGAAAGCGGATGAAAAAAAATAATAAAAATAAAAACGCTTTCTCTTTTTCAAATTACAATCATTTCTAGTCAAGTAAAAACATTCGAAGAATGTAATAACAATAACATAAGGGCATACTACATATTGAAATGAAAAAAATAAATATCAAATCAACTGAGTATACAACTTTTTTATATAGAGATTCCACAAAGTATTAATTCTCTGATAAAATAAATAATCCAATTTATTAGACTGGAATGTTCTTTTATTATTATTATTTTTTCATTTAAATATTCGCGTGGATTAGCAATTGTATAGAAATATTAATTAAATTTAACTAACCTTTATCCATAGAAGTATGCGGAGTGTACGATATATGAACGTAAAAGTAGAAATAATTATTAAATTCTAGATTATATAGATGTAGCGAGGAGGGAAACATTCCATTGGAAAACTGTACTTTTACAAAAGCAATTTTATAGAAATGGATTTATATTAAACTACATAAAATACTTATTAGACGAAATTGGTTCAAGGTGTAGAACCATCTAAAAAGTAGTAGATTAAGATCCTAGCTATGTTTTATTTATTAAATATAACACTATTTAATTCTTATGTTAAACACAATTGTTATGTTAAACATGTTCTTGGGGGAATTAAATTCTTGAAAACTAAGAGCTGAACTAGGAAGAACGATGGGCTAAACTTTACGAAATCTGGTTTCAGTGGAACTAAACCACTCTGTGGATGAACCATAACCATAAGTTACATAGGAATGGAATTAAGTCATTGGGATGAAAAAATGAAGACCAAGTACTAAGAAAAATATCCCGTGACCCAGACAAGTGAAAAGGGTATAAACTTATAACCTTCTCATGAAAGAGGGCAATTGGACATCTCTCACTTATCAAATTAGTCAGGCTGAAAACAGCACGTGTAGGATCTGCAAAACAAAAGCAGAAACAGCAGATTCTATATATTTAGGTTTAGCTTAATAATGAATACTTCTACCCTCACCGACTCGCTGGCTCATCGAAGAAATGTCTCTGCCCTTTCCCTTTTCTATAGATACTATCACGGCAGGTGTTCTGATGAGATAAAATCAATAATTCCCCCCAAAGCATGCTTTGCACGTAGCACGCGTTTTGCCAACACTCTTTCGCGGTCAAATTAGAAAAGTGCCGGACCACTTCATTCGCCAATACATATATCCCCATGACTTCAAGGAACTGGAACTCTCTCCCAGCCTCCATTTTTCCCAGCACCTATAATCTTCAAACCTTCAAAACCGGGGTGCATAGACACCTACGTCTACACCCTCTCACTTAATCAACTTTCCCTTCTCTTCGGTAATGCAAGGGTCTTTCGAGATCCATAGGAGCTGCATTTTTACTGGTGCACCCCTTTTTGCATTCGATTGTATTAAAAAAAAAAAGAATACAATATTCCAAAATTATGATGGTATTGCTTCTACTCCTATGTGGTTAAATTAGAAAAGTGCCGGACTACTTCATTCGCCAATACGTTTGTCTCCATGACTTCGAGGAACTGGAACTCTCTCCCGGCATCCATCTTTCCCAGCACTTATAATAATCTTCAAACCTTCAAAATCCGGGTGCGCAAACACCTACGCCTCCACCCTGAGATCAACTTTCCCTTCTCTTCGGTAATGCAAGGGTCTTTCGAGATCCATAGGGTCTGCATCTTATTGATGCGCCCCTTCTTGTATTCGATTGCATTAAAAAAGAAAAGAAAATGTTATTCTCTTTTACATATGCAGAAAATCATTTTATATTCACCACAAAATTTTCAATTCGCAAATATTTAATCGATTGAGTTATTATTAAATCCATTTTACCTTTATCAATATCCCTATATACCTATTTGAAAATAGAATTAAACTAATGATAAGGTAATTTAACTTAACAACTTGTTAAATAAAATAAACATGCACGGTGATCGGTTTGATAATTTAACAACTCAATACAGCCAGAACCCACAATTTAACGCCCAGTCGATATTCTACCCAAAACTCTATACAAATAAAAATTTATATTATCAGTGTATTATTGAAAAAAGGCTTAAAAGCACCATTTTGGGTATGAACTAAATCGAAATAACCCTCAAATTAGCAAATGGATCTTGTCAGTCGATATATAATTTAGCCTCAAGGCCGAAGCTATAAATCCTCACGAACGCCGCTTTACCGACATTTTACACCGTCATTACAGGAAATCGATGTTATCAGACAAAAAAAAAAAAATTGAAAAAAATGATTTCTTTTTTATCCACTCCTTTTTTTCTGGACTTGGATGAATTGACAGCGAGAAAGAAAATAAAAAATTAGCTTTCCGACTAAAATGCGCTTATTATTTTAATCCACGTCATTATTGATTTGTTCTTCATCAAAATCACAGTTTGAAGTTAAAACTTTATCATTGATTAATTCTACCCCCACCACATCATTTTCATTAAAGAAATAAAAATTAATGATTTTAAACAGACCATTTCTATTGATTTTGCAAAAAGGATTTGAATCTATAAAATAATATCATCAGCAATTTAATTGTATAATGAAAACCCATTTTAGTATCATCACATAATTTACATTCCTAACTAAGACTGGTTTGATTCAACCATACGCTTTCATTCGACTCTATCTCATGCCAACTCTATCACATCCCACATCGAAAATCTTTCATTATCTGGGTAAAAATATTCTAATCTTGACCTTCTTCCTTTATTATTATCTAAACCACCTCCTAACATATCCTTAAGCACTCCCCTGTCAAAATATGATATGAGCTTCTCCTTCAAAGTTATTTTGTCTTCATTCGCACTATGTCCTTATCAATAATATTATCTTCAACCAATAATAATTATAAATGATTTACTAAATAATTCATAAAGGGATAATGTTATATCCCGTAATCAAAACTAAAGCATTTGACATCCTCCTCACGAATTTTTTTTCTATCTACGGCCTTGCTTTAGAGCAAATTTTTATATTTTATTCTTTATTCTTCTTTAAGTGCCATATCAGGTCTCTCTGACGTTTCGTCACTCTCCACATATGTTATACCTGTGCTGAGTGTGTTTAGCTGTTTGTACACAGATAAATGGGACCTATTTTTTAACGCCGGTTCCGAACGGCTAGTTTGGAGAGGTTGACTAGGCATTTATACTCTTGTTAGTTTGCCATTGGTTTCCAAGAGGATTCTTTATTATTAACATTAAATAGATTGATAATAGAAACTGATTCAGTTTCACTATTCTGAATCACTTTTTGAGATCTAATTAGAAATGGTTAATCAATTCATGATTCGATCAAAAGTGAGCTATCAGAGTTATGACTGAGCTGACCAGTTAAATTCCAAATTTATCTGCACTCTTGATTGGAGGAGGTTAACTATATGAACTCACAAATTACTAAGGTACAATTGGCTTAATTTGAAATGTGATTTCGCTCTTGATTAGAGGTGATGTTTGTATGAAAGGTAATTCGTTTAGTTCAGAATTTGACTGCACTCTTGATTAGAGACACTCCATAACAATCATAATTCAATTTAGTTCATCATTTAAAACACACTCTTTACCTGTGGTGCTGTTTAACAATTAACTGAGAAACAATCAGTTTTGTTCAGGATTTGAGTGCGCTCTTGATTAAAAGATCAGTTTGAACCATTTTCACTAATCTTGCTCCAAAATTTAAATAAAATATTTATTTCAAAAATATTCTTTCTTTGATCAAACACAAAAGTTTTAATTCTAAAACAAAATGCACTATTGATAGTGATGAATAAATAAAAATAAAAATCGTCCCTTCTTCTTCTAAATCCTCTCAATAGGCCTGCGCCTGTTTTTCCAAATAAAGGACGTTATTCCATTCGATTTTTACTCAGGGTATACATTTAGGCCCGCTTTCCATTTTTTGGCCTTCCTCGGCTTCTTACACCCTGGGGACGACATTCTTTTGCTACTCTAGCCAACTATCATCTCCCACACGATCTACATGGGCTGCCCATTCTCTTTTTCTAAGACCGACCCAGTCGACTATATCTGGTATGCCGCTTTTCTCCCTTAGATGTTCACTGACTCTATCTCTTAGTGTTTTCCCCTGTATGATTCTAATTATTCTCATCTCGGTTGTTCTGAGATGTTGTTGAGTGGAAATTGTATCTGCCTTTGTCTCTGCAGCATATGTCAACACTGGGCGCACCCTGATCTTATAAATGCGAACTTTGCTCACCGCTGACATATATCTGTTTCGCCATATTAAATTGTTCAAGCAGCCGGATATTTTGGCTCCTTTAGTCACTTGAGTTTTGACCTCTTCTCTCAAATTCCTATTGCTCGAAATTTCCACTCCTAAATAGTTGGATTTGGAGACTTGTTCTAATATGATATCCCCTAGTTTTATTTCACACTTTTGATTGGTTTTAGAGATTGATAGGCATTTTATCTTCTTTAAAGAGATTTCCATATTTAGTTTTTTAGCCGACTGGTCGAATTTGATTGAAATATTTTGCAAGTTTTCCTCACTATCCGCTATTAAAACTGCGTTGTCAGCATAACATATTGCCTGTATCGGAGTTCCTCCCATTTTATATCCAAGTTTCCTGGGTAAACTTGATATTATTTTGTCCATGATCAGGTTAAAAATTATAGGACTCATCGAATCACCCTGCCTCACTCCTTTTTTTATTTCTATGAACCCCGTTATTTGGTTGTTTGTTTTCACTCTTGCTTTGTTATTAGAGTTTAGTTCTTTTATTATTTTTACTATTCATTTTAAAATTCATCCCTGTTTCTTTTTGTTAAATACGTTAAAAGATTTGATTTTCTATTGTTTATACCTTGGTAATTATATTTAATTGAAGATGATTAAGTATATCTTTATAGAATCAAGCGTTGAAAACAAATTACATTTAATGAAGAAGCTTAACACAATCACCTTTTTGTCTCTTTTATTTCTTCTTAAAAGCTCAAACTTTTCTCCTCTGAAAAAAATAAACTTGGTTGGAAATCACTTGACATTGACTTTGATCTCAAATACAAAAACCATTAATTTCGTAAAACCTAAAAACGATTTATTTTCAATTTTAATGGAATGTCTTTTATTTTATTATTAAATATTCATACCTTCGAAATTCCATTAAACAAACCCCGCGGGTTAAAAAAAAATTTATCCGTTTGAAGTTTTTTCTTTTTTTTCTTGTTATTTATATTTTTCTCCCCCTCATTCATGCTTCTTTAAAAAGGAAAAGAAAGAAAGATTAATTTGAATTTTTGTTGTTAATATTGTTCATCTTCTTCTCTTGACATGTTTGAATTATACTCGGAAAATTTTCAACCTTCCTTCTCTCACTTTTATTTCTTTACTTTACTGTGGTTATTTAATCACATTTGGTCTTTTATTCAAAACAATAAATAAGATATGTATTCACAACGTTAGAAAAACAACCCCCTCATTGTTTACCATATCCCATTATTCAATCAATTCAAATCACAATCTTCTCTCATTGTATAATGTTTATTATATAAATCTTTATTAAAATTATTAACATCTGTTTATGAGATGATCGATTTCATTCAGCAAAACTCAACTTTTTGGTTGAAATAAGAAATTTTCTGTTTGTGAAGGGACTAAAGTTTAATCCGGAATACAAATTACTTGCTTAACTTAATTAATATTTTATACATGCTTTAAAGACATATTCAGGTGATTTATTTATTTAACCACCATGAGACTTTACTGATATCTGCCTATAAGCTATAGGGGGTATTTTCTTTTCAAAAAATATTATGTTTCATTTCTTAATTTTATGGGCCTTTGTTCCATATAACAACTATATATAAAAAACAACAACAACAGTTAGATAGTTGTTACTTGAAAATAATTCCTTGATTGTTTTATTAAATGAAATAAATATAATTCTTCACAAAAACAATCGAAAATCGTTTTAAAAAAATTCATTTAACGTTTTCAATTGTTTTTATGATGGATTTTATTTATTTCAGATACAATTAAATATGTTTCACCTCGAACCAACACCATGTTCCTCTCTGAACAAAATTATTATTAAAATTTCATATATAAATACACACATATACCACACTAAACCTAAGGGGCCGTCCATAAATTACGTCACATAGTAAGAGACGGAGGGGCATCTCAGATTTGTGATAAATTGTGACAGTGGGCCCGGGGATATTAAAAATTGTGATGTCACAAAAGTCAAATTAAATTTTTTTAAAAATTATAGGGTATAAAAGTGATAGTGTGATATAGATCACAATAAAGGGCGGCCCCCGGGGCTCAATGAAAATGTGACAGAATGTAACACAGGTGGATGGGTCTAAAAATCTTGAAATTCGTGTGACTAATTTATGGACGGTCTCTATTAATAAAATTCAACCCTCTATAAGAATAATATTGGGTCGAGGGTATATTGTATGTAAAATTAAAATTTAAAAAATATAAATTACTAGATAGCTTTCACAAATAAAAGACAAATTGTTTATGAGCAAGACAATTTTCTATGTGAACACCTGGAGATGATCTCGTACCTCGAAATATATATAGTCTTGCTTATAAGCAATTTGTCTTTTATTTGTGAAACCAACCTAGTAATTTACGGTCTATTTTTTAAATTTAAATTTAAATTTTATTAACACCCTCAGTGATTTCTCTTTATGAATCAACACCTCTGCAACTCTCGGGAAAATAAAATGTTTTCAATTGAATTTGTAGGCAGTCATTGTTTTTTTTTGTTTTTACTTTATTTTTCTTGTACTCTACCTGACAGCAGCCATTCCATTTTACTTGTATAATGTATACCCTATTTTTTCTTCTTTCTATTCGACAACACAAAAATCCTTTTTCATCTTTTTGGACTGGAGATCGTATTTTTTTCCTCTCCTCCAGTGGGCTCATTCACCCCCTTTTTTTTTATTTCCGAGAAATCAATTATAACTGCTCCATTTTGGGTGAGAGTGCGAGAGAAGAGTTGAGCAGGAGTTGGGGTTGAATCGATAAAGTTACTGCAAAGGGAAATTGGTCTGGGTTGAGGTCTTAATCATGACCACTTAGAAGAAGACTTACCCCCACCCCCACCCCACCCCCTGCCACTTACCCACTTCCCTTTCAAGGCACAACAACTCATCTTTGGTGTTGGAGTGTTTCCGAGATTAATTCTCGATTTCTAATTGGTTTAAATAACATTCAAATGTACACAATCTTTCCTTTCCAAAAAGGGATCTTATCCCTTCAGTCCGAATCCCTCACTGGTTATTTGTAGTTCATTTCGAAAACCTTAATAATATAAAAAACAAAAAAACAAATAGCATTGTTTAAAATTTTTTAAGCATATTGTCACTGTATCATAAGATTTTGTTTTGCCAAGGGTAGTCGAGTTGTTCATTCATCAAGAGGAACCAGTGTGGTTATCCTCTGCTTGATGCAAATAAACACAAATTTCGCCGATGATCTTACAAAACCTCGCAAGCCCGATTTTTGGTCAAATACGTATTATACGTTTATACCGATCAACTTTTCACGGCGCATCTGTCTATTAAAAATTATTCTATTCCAATTTAATTTCGCGCTACGGACAACTAAAAAATATTGCATTGTATTTGTATGTATTGTTGTTTAAAATGGGTTTTCTTGTTTTCTGACAAACAATGAATTTAGGACTTACGAGGTTTTGTAAGATCAGCGAGGATATATATCAAAGAAAAAATGATTTATTGGTTGTATATCAAATATGAAAAAATACAAATCTTTAATAAAACAATCAAGAACACGTTTATTTTTAACCAAATGTTTCGGGAGAATTTCTCCCTTTTTCGTTGGTAAATTTGCAAAAAAAGAAAAAAAAAGTTGCTAATATTTTTATTTAAAGGTAATCTGGTCACCAAGACAATATGTACAATTGTCTTTATAAAAATATTTAATATCTTAGTGTTGCTTTCTAAATTTTAGAGAAAGGAACTTTATTTTTATTGCAAATTTGCCAATGAAAAAGGTAGAAATTCTCCCGAAACGTTTGTTTAAAAATAAACGTGTTCTTGATTGTTTTATTTATTAAAGATTTCTATTTTTTCATATATATACCTAATATGAATATATATAATATATATCAGTGGCGATAGGTGACTTTTCAACCAGGTGATGCTGTCCAAAAAAGTACTCTCCATTTTTTAAAATTTTATTTTAATCTTCGCTTTTCTTTGCAAATTTCATCAAATACGGCATCATTTTCGTTATTTTTCAAACTTAACATTAGATTTAAAAAATATATATTTTGGGACCTTCGCCCTAAACGGATACTGCTTTGTGTGAGGAGATTAGGAGTCAGAAATTAATTGTTGTGGCTTAAACTCCACAGTGTCTGAGATGGAAATCGACTATCTTCCACAATGAATCAGCATGTCCTATAAGAAAATCTTAAATTTCTCCTAATTCTATTGCTATAAGCAAGCTATGACCTGTCTATAGCACTCTTAGTTATTTCCGATCTTATATATTGAGAGTTCTTAGAAATGGAAATCATCTTCATTTATTCCTTTTTTTTGTATTATTACTATTTTAATAGTTCCTCAGCGAGAACAATTTTTATTCGACTAAAACTCGTCTGGACTTGTCTTTGACATGCTTGAACTGGAAGATATATCTACCAGGCAAGGATTTCAAACCTTCTATCAACACCCTTTTCGGAAAAATCATTCATTTTAATTGGGCCTTGAAACTATGCAATAATTTTATTTCATTTTGAGAACCAATATACTTTTCAACATAAACAATGTTTTTTTATAGAAATATTTGAAATAATAATTTGAAAATTTAAACATCCTTCTAAAATTTTGAAATCGTCCTTACTTATATATTTATGAAAATACTGTAAATGTTTGAAATTTAAGGATGCATCCAGCATCCATGGACCGCACGCCACTGATATATATATATATATTATTTATTTGTTAGAAACTATATTTTCGAATATTTGACTTTCATCATCACTTTTTTAATTAGAAACATTTTATCTGTTATTTCTCATGGGCTCATCATTAATTCTATTTGTTATTATAGCAGTCCCATAATACCATATTCTTATAATCTAGGTAAAATATTTTCATTTCTCTAGATCTTCGCCCTTTTATCACCCCTTATCCTCAAAAATGTCTCCAAGCAATCCCCCGTGTCTCAACTTCCCATCATCTGAGATCTTCTCTTCTTCAGATTCGAGCATTGAGTTTTCTTTTCTTTAATTATACCAATTACTTTCTCTTTTGTAATTCTATCCACCATTACAAAAGTACATTTTAATTTTTGTTTTGAGTTATATTATTTTTTAGTTCATTTGTCAGATTTTTATTCATTTTTTGTGGCTATTAATGATTTTTCAAGCATTGAGATCAAAAAGTATATTCATATATTTTTACTTAAATTATTCATCCAGTGAAGAATTTTTTCCACTGTATGAACTAAAAACATTATTTTTGTAAACTGTTTCAGTTATCCCCTGCCCATCACGTTTTTCAATAAATGCCTGGAGCACTGAGCAATGCTCGGTAACTTTTTGCTTCTAAATAGCTTAAGATTCAAATTTCAAGGCTCTGTTACTTACCAAAGATGCGATATGAACGATTAAAATATTTATTTTGCGACATGACTAATTTAGTGTAAATACACTCCCTTCCTTTATGTCAATCGGATTAAAATTTATACACGACTAATAACTCATAAGACTTGATAAGTTCACCAATTTTTAGCCAAATTGTTAGAGCCCTTTTCGAGAAACCGATTCTATATTTATATATATACAAAAATTGCTCATTTAATAATATGAGAATAAGATTTGAAATTAAATTCAAAATGTTTTTTCCATAATGATTTCAATTCCGTTATTGAGTTTAATTACTTTCGATACTGTTATTGTCAAATTTTAAGCAGTCTCAATTAATCGATTGTCAAAAATAAGCTCGACGTTTATGACAAGAGTCGACCGGATTTAGATCATCTCGTCAGATCAATTTGTAAGAAAATGATTTAATTAAAAAGTGTCAATAAAGAATTTCAAAGGATGAAGAAATTTAAAGCTTGCTGACTGCCTTCCTCTATGAAAAGATAATTTCTCTAATTAATATACTTAATATTAAATTTCTTAGCGTGACTTGGTGCCCTCGGCTTTTACATTTATCCCCGTTAAAAACAAATCATTAAAAATTAAATAATTACAATATTATTAAAATATAAACAACAAAGTGAATAAAAAAATCAATTCGTTCAATGATATTTTTTTATGACTAGTTAATAAAAATACTGTTGTAGCCGGATCTCGGGACCATGGCCTTGAATCTTTCCATTAAAATTTACCGATATAACTTTTTTCATAGATTCGATTTTTATAAAATTTATAAACAAAGATTATGTGCGGCCCGGCGACCATTTTCTTCCAGCCCAACTTGGTTACATAAAATAATAAATTAATTAGAAAAAATATATAATTGAAAAGTTTTTGTTTTGCCAAGAGTAGCAGAGTTGTGGATTCATAAAGAGAAACAAAGAGGTTGTCCTCTGCTTGATGCAAATAAACATACACACATATATATCGAAATTATATATCTGTATATATATATTATTTATTTGTTTGAGACTATAGTTTCGAAGACTTGCCCTTCATTATCAGTCTTTTTTAATTATAAATATTATTTTTCATGGGGTCAATATCGTATGGAATGTGACCTGGAAATTTATTTTAATTTTAACTGGCTCCTAGCTAAGTAAAGATCGAAAATTTTCAATATCCATACGATAGTGACCCCATGAAAAATAATATTTATAATTAAAAAAAACTGATGATGAAGGCCAAGTCTTCGAAACTATGGTTTCAAACAAATAAATAATATATATACAGATATATAATTTCGATATATATGTTTGTATGTTTATTTGCATCAAACAGAGGACAACCTCTTTGTTTCTCTTTAAGAAAAAATATTAGTTAAAAGTCACAGGCTATTATTATAAATCTAAGTGAATGCGCAAATATTAATAAGAAATTATAAAGTTTAAGAAGATATTTTTCTTGGATTAGCGTATATTTATTTTTTAATTTATAATGTAAAATCCTTTTAATTTTTTTCCAAAGCTCCAGTAACAAAGCTTTACTTGAGTTGCAAATTTGACCATGTATATTATATATTTTCTGTCTCTGGGCTTAGTTACTTATTCCGAAACTAGTGAATCCATGTAATTTATCTAAATGACAAGATTGAAATTATTTACATTTTTTAAAAATGTTGTTAATTAAAGGCAAGATTTTAATATTCAGCTCCTGCTGATGCAACCCGCACAACAAAGAGTCCTATTCGAATGCATATCCTACCTCTAACCAGGCGGCGCTGAGTCTTTCCAATCAACGTTTGTGGTAAATATGAAAACACACACACATATATAAATATATATATATATATCCCTTGCATCTATAATAGTCCTAGTTTCACTTCCATATAGCGGAATATATATATTAATGGAAACATCGTATCAGACGTTTGGAGAGGTAGAGAGAAGGATTTTAAAGGACTTTGAAATGTAGAAGAATCTGAGGAAGAGAAGAGCTGAGATAATATGACACATTTTAAGACAATGTGGATTGCATAGGGATATTTTAGAGGATGAGGTGGGAAAGAAAACGAGAAGGGAAAGATATAGATCAGCGGTACTTACTCAACGTGCGGCCCACCAGTCAACCAATTCTCCTATAATAACCACTTTTATAGTTACCGGCGTGATACAAAAAATGCTTTTTTTGCGACCCACCAGACCCATCTGATTTCCGAATTTGGCCCGCCAAGCAAAAAGGTTGATTACCGCTGCTCTAAAACAGTGATCTCCATTTTTTGACCTCGAACCCTTATGACGAAAATAATTATAAATTGTATCCCCTTATGGGTGTGTGGGTCTCAAAAATGATTTTCCAATGCGAAGCATGGGGAAAGTATTGTAATCGGTCTCGGGGCAAGCGCGACTTCCAAGGGTCCTCAAGTAAAGACTACGGAACCCATGGATTCAATTAAAGTCACAAATTGTAGTATTCAATTAGGTTGAATTTTTTAGCACGTGACGGTTTTGCCAAAAATTACATGGGGTCTCGTAGAGAGGCCAAAAAGTGCGATTTTTTCATTTAGTGCGTGCGGATCGATGGATGTATGGATGGATGTATGTATGTATGTTATCGTTTTTTTGGCCCACGATTTTTTCCACACCGTTACACCGATTGAAATGAAATTGAAACCCAACCATTAGTTTAACAAAATGAAGCTCTGATTAGTTTTTGGTATATATCGGCCCACAAACATTAGTACTTTATTTCAGTACTTTTTTAGTTTTTTCTAAATATCTTGAAAATGACTTAACCAATTTTGATGAAATTTAATATCCTAATTAAGTACCTTGGGGACCAGAAAAAAAGGTTAAATAAAGTTTTTAGTAAAATTATATTTTAAAGTACTTTACTCTAGAGTAAGATAGTACCTTTTTTTATTTTTTTTATTTTAAATTCTTTAAAATATATTCATTGATCGTTTTAATATAGCTCATTTAACCTTGTTTAAGTAAGAATGGATAGGCTTCTCTCTGTGAAATGCTAAAAATTTGGGAGGAAATTTTATAAGTAACCATAGCAACTGCGTTGTTTTCTTATCCGTTACCTTTCCTGAAGACATAGAGGAATCGAGTTAAAATCAAAAATAACGAATGATTCTCATCTAGTATTTGAGGAATAATCATTCTATATTGGATTTTTGACGTTTCGGTTTTTATTAGTAACCATTGCTAAAGACATAGAGGAATCGAGTTAAAATCAAAGATAGCGATTGATTCTCATTTAGTACTTGAGGAATATCCATTCTATCTTGGATTTTTGACGTTTCGGTTTTTATTTTTTTTAAGAAATGAACGAAAAAAATGCAGAAAATCAAGTTGCAGGTATTTGAACAGGTAGTTAGCAAATCAAAAAATTGTCATTGATTTACGCGACGTTTCGCCAACTTTATTTTGGCTTCATCAGGCGTCTCAGTGATTATGATTAATATTAAGATATAACAGATGTGCACATATTTATGAATAAAATAAATTGTAATTAATTATTTTTATGGTCTGAACAATGATCCAATTTATATAAAAAAAGAAAGATTTAAATGCCAGGATTAATTATAGTATTTACTTTAATAATATTATTTTTTTATTTATTTATTTTAAATCAAACAATATACCATATATGTATACTCGTACCTACATGCAATTGATAAATTACAAGATGACATAAAGTATTTTGAAGGGAAATATGGCGTACTTTTTCTGCGTACCCTACTTTGGAAGATCACTGCTCTAAAACATAATACTGACCGCATATTTTCCCCATTATTATAATAGCGTACAGCTAGTCTAAAACATTATTCTGATGGCATATTTACAACTGCCCGTTTATTATAACAGAGTTCAACTCTATTAACCATTTAAACTCAAAATTCTCTTCCTTTTCTACGTTCTCAAAGAATTCAGAATTTAGTATGAATTTATTTATTTTAACATTCTAAAAATTTAAATGTGATCGTTTGTTTCCTTTGGCTTTTAATCTATAGTAATAAAATAGAGATTATTATTTTAAATGAGTTTCCGAAAAAGTTTATATTGACCAAACACAGTTATAGAATAAATTAACGTATACTAAATTTATATTTAAAGAGAACAAGAGACATTAATTAAATCATTTAATTAAAAAAATAAAATAAAACACATTCGAAATACTTTATTTTCATTAGCAAGATTTCACTTCATTTTATGACAATGAAATTGTACTTTCGAAAATTTTTATTAATCTCGAGCTACTGTCTGGAAACCTTTTAATTAAGAACTCTATAAATATTTACAAATTTTCTTTTATGTCAAGACAAAAGACTCTTTTACAAAACATAAATTAAATTTACTTTATGCTGATGCTACAGATCTTCTCTTTTATAATTAAATTAAACAACTCTTAGTTAAATTAATTGCTTCGATATATCAAATTAAATAAAAATCCTATACTATTCTGTCTATTTCTATTGATAAAAACGTTGATCTCTATCATTCGTTTATAATAAATAAACATGTTAATTATCATTTTTTGTTGAGATTTCAGTCTTGGTCAAAATTATTCATATTTAGGCTTTTAGTAATGAAGCTGTTGAAGCTTTTATTTTTGTGATTAATTTGATTAAAGTTTGAATTTTTATTTAAATCACACATAATTAATTATAATTATTTATTAAACAAGAACAAATAATACAATATAACTACGACGTTTCGATCGACTTATTCTGCGATCGTTCTCAAGTATGAGCACCCACTCCGATTATAGGTAAACTGAGCCAAAATAGCCGATGCTGACTGAGCGAGCAGTCTCAGCGAGGCTGCCTCGGACATTTGCTGCAGAACTGTCCTGAGTGAACGCAGGAAACGACCCGAGGCGCTTTTGAGAATTCACAAAAACCGACAACCGATGGATCGGGCCGAGGCAGCCTCAGACGAGGCAACGGGCACTTTGCCTTGGGCGAGGCACGTACTGACCGACCAGGCATTTGCCTCAAGGGGCTGGCCTCGCGAAGCAAACCCTCAGTCAGTATCCGGCTAATCATGTGTCTGTCAGGTTTATATAGATCCATATACAGTCCGAGTTTTTGACTGACATGTACTTGAAGTCTAACCTATAAGTCTGACTGACACGATGGATTATAGGCTTAATCGGAGTCAATCACGTAGTCGGTCAGGCTTATATGACTCCATGTACAGTCCAGTCAAATGACTTGGACTGTACATGGAGTCTATATAAGCCTGACCGACACGTGAATGGCTCCGTTAACCTACAATCGGAGTGGGTGCTCATACATGAGAACGATCGCACAATAAGTCGATCGAAACGTCGTAGTTATATTTAGGCTTTTCTAATTAAAAAATGTATCAATGGAAAACATCTCTCTTGTGTAATAAATGAATAATTAAATAAATTATTCACATCGTTTAGAAATAAAGAAAATGCATAATAATAATAATTTTAATAATAAGGATATATCATTTGCCTTCAGGCCACTGCTATGGAATCTAACACTTAAAACGATCAGAGATGAAGTGATCAAAAACGTCATGGATTTGTGAATATTTGTTAGTGTTTTATTAAATATATTAAATAGTTTTTAAATAAACTATTCAACCACGAAAGCTTTAATAATTTTGTAATAAGAATATACCAGTATTCTTCATTTTCAAAAAATAATAAAATAATATTCATTTTGTTTTTTCTTTCTGGATTTCCTGAGGAAGACAACCAAATTTAAGAAATGTCAACAAAAAGAATGAAAAACGATAAATTTATTCTTCAAAACAGTCTCTTATTTTTATTTTCACATTTATATTCATAGAATATAATGGGGAAGTATTGCGATGGCCTGTCTGGGTCTTGACTCTTTGAGAGCTTGTATCTCAGAGATGAAAAAAGTTAATTTCATTTTGTAACTTCCAGGTGGAAGGAATTGATGTCCTTAATAGATGAAAATCTGATTTAGGACATAAAACCGGAAATTGTGGTCCCCAGGGGCCAAAAAGGGGCCAGAAATCCATTGGTCAGTGCGTATGTACGTAGAGTATGTACCGTATGTACCCCCCTGCATTTCGCAACTATAAGTCTCAGAGCTACGAAATTCGAAACTTAAGCTCGATATAGGCTAGAAGGAGTACATCAACCTTTTCCTACCTTGGGCCGCGCCACTCCTACTTTACACCCCTTCCTTTATTTCAATGGGATTAAAAATTTGTTACAACTAATAACTCATGACACTTGATAAATACACAAATTTTTAAAAAATCGTTAGAGCCGTTTTTGAGAAAATAAAAACAAAAAAACGAAATAAAGGAAGGGGTTATAAATTAGTAGTGTCGCGATGACTTCAAATAAATGAAAATGCGAAAGTCATATGGTGAACACACCAGTTGATCTTTTTATCAACAATACGACCTAAATCTTAATAGTGAATAATACATTTTCACTGAAATTTATATTATCCTTAAAAATTCATTATTTATTTAATTATTATTATTATTAATTGAATGTAATGGAAGGCAGCCCAGAGATAGTGAGGAAAGAAAAATTAACACATATCCAAATATGGTGTAATTTATTGGAATCCTTCCTCCTTTCCTTTCAAACCGATGTTTCGGAGGATTTTTCCCTCCTTCTTCAGGTTTCAAAGGGTCAATGAAACAAATAAAATGTTTCCTTCTCTCTCCACAGTAAGTGTTCAAAAACTTTCTTCATTTTTAACAAAGGCATAGAAAAACATTTTTCCCTCCTTTTCTTAATTAGATAAAGGAGGGAAAAAAATTGTTTTTCTATGCCTTTGTTAAAAATGAAGAAAGTTTTTGAACACTACTGTGGAGAGAAGAAGGAAACATTTTATTTGTTTCATTCATTGACCCTTTGAAACCCTGAAGAAGGAGGGAAAAATCCTCCGAAACGTCGCTTTGAAAGGAAAGGAGGAAGGATTCCAATAAATTACACCTTATTTTATGTGTTAATTTTTTCTTTCCTCACTACCTCTGGGCTGCCTTCCATTACATTCAATTAAAATTTCTACCAGTCCGTCTCTCTCCAGAGAAAATTTCGTTGCAAAAAATTATTATTATTATTTTTAATATTCAAAGATGTAACGTAAATGTTGGTATTTCAATTTTGTTTCATTAAATAGCCCTAACCCTTTTAATTAAATATTAAATTTCCTATTTTGGTCAGTCTCGACAACCTGTTAAGGTGTCTTAAAAAGGAATGAAAAATTTAGTAATTAATGAAAAAAGGGTTAGATCTACTTATAGGAGAATATTTTGTCCGGAAATAGCCACTTTTAGGATATTTATATTTGCTAAATATCTACATTTCCAAAAGACAAGTGGACAAACTTAACTCACTTCCAATGCTATGGTTTATTATGATTAATTTTATATAAAAAAGATCTTCTTCATGTGGTATTCTCGATTCCGAACATTGACGATTTACTACTCTAAAAAGTATGTCTCCATAGTAATTCTACTGGGAAAATGTTCACAGAGGTGGTTTCCCGTTGCCTTACTCTGGTGAGCCGCTTTAAATTTTAGAGGTGAATATTTTTTTGACTCAAACGGGATTAGATTTGATGTAAACTTTTCTGGAAGTCAATCGCTGTAGTCACATCGCTATATTAGAGACTCTAAAAAAAGCAATAGAGTACCTAAAAAAAGTATCCGGAAATAGAAGCTGACCGGAAATGCCTGCTTTTTTATATATTTGCTAAATTTATAAAAAATATTTTCTCTACATTTCCGTCATTGTTAAGTGACAAAGTAACTTCTCTCCGAATGCTCACATCTCTAATGAATTATTTTATAACAGCTGCGAAGCCCGCCTTAGGCGGGAATCTTGGTGTTCTATGGTTTCAAATCAATAATTTAAATTTCCTAATTTTAATACATTTTATTTGTCATGAACTCTTAGTGGTTTTCTAATTAATATATTAAAGAATAATTAATATATCAAAGAAAGTTGTTTTTGAGCGCTCCTGGTTGAGGCTATTGGAGTCAGCTGAATCTTAAGTCTGGACCATATAACAAGAATATATATCATCTCAGATTACAAATTCATATCAGTGTTTGGTAAAAGCAGGCTAATCGCGAAATGATGCTGGATCATACCTAGATGGATCACATCATTTTCATTCTCTCTTGGTCCAGACTTAAGATTCAGCTGACTCCAATAGCCTCAACCAGCAGTAGTCTAGCGATTATATATATATATATATATATATATATATATATATATATATATATATATATATATATATATATATATCTTGTTTAAAAACGCTGTCAAAAACAACTATCTTTGATATATTAATTAGAAAACTATTTAAATTCAATATTTCCTACACAGAAATATGTAAATTCAGATATTATTTTCACTTAATATCTGACCAAAATCACCTGCATTCGATTCACGATTGAATCAAATATAGGAAACTCATGATTAACTATTAGTGGGGTTTAAAATCACGTCGGCTTCGCGACGTCACGCAAGCCGATTATAATAAATATAGATAGATAATTTAATTATAATTGCTGATATTTTGTCCAGAAATAGCTGCTGACTGAAATACCCACCTTTACGTTATATATAAAATCTATACAAAAATCTTGTTATCTACATTTCCGCATGTCTCGTTAAGAAATAATTGACAAGCTAACTCCTGTTTAAATTTTGAAATTTATTATGAATAATTTCATTTTTTCCATCACTCAGTGAAATATCTTAATTTTTTTATTCAATAAATTAATAGGCTTTTTATCATTCAAATCTAATTCTATTTAAAACCCGCCAACCGCTCTCTGCGATGTCACTTATATTTTCCTAATCTAATATTTCCGTAGGAGACAGGAAATTTGCATTCGTTATTTTATTCCGCAAATAAACTATATCTTGACAAGTTGTTACTGCTTCAAGTTCAAAGTTCTATCTATAGATCTATTCTATAATCCACTTAGTGAATATTTAATCGGAAAATAGAGTACGGGAACAAATGAGAATCGCTTTTTAAGGATTGCATATGAACGTAAAACGTTACAAAATGCTCGTATCATAGTAAGTTCGTTCTGGTGCCAAAATGTTTATATTTTTTGCTTATTTGTGTTTAAAACTGTCTGAAACGTGGAGAAAACTAATTTTCAAGCTTGATTTTTGCTAAACTATATTGAATCCTCTCATTTTTTGCTTATTTGTGTTTAAAATTGTCTGAAACGTGGAGAAAACTAATTTGCAAGCTTGATTTTTGCCAAAGTATTGAATCCTCCGATTTTTTGCTTATTTGTGTTTAAAATTGTCTGAAACGTGTAGAAAACTAATTTTCAAGCTTGATTTTTGCTAAACTATTGAATCCTCTCATTTTTTGATTATTTGTGTTTAAAATTGTCTGAAACGTGGAGAAAAGTAATTTTCGAGCTTGATTTTTTGCTAAAGTATTGAATCCTCTGATTTTTGCTTATTTGTGTTTAAAATTATCTGAAACGTGGAGAAAACTAATTTTCAAGCTTGATTTTTGCTAAACTATTGAATCCTCCCATTTTTTTTTCTTATTTGTATTTAAAATTGTCTGAAACGTGGGGAAAACTAAATTTCAAGCTTGATTTTTTCTGTCTGAAAAAAAATTCTCAAGGATAGAAAGTCGTAGAAAGTTTGTTTATTATATGGGCTTTCTTGCTTCCGGTCTTAAAATTACATTTTGTATAATTTTATTGTGGGTTTTAAGCTAGAGCTAAAGATAAAAACATCAACAAACAGGTGTTTTTCAATTTTATTCGATTAATTAAAACGCATTAATAGGTTATTATCCTTGATAATTAAACCAAAAAATAAATTTAAATACTTTTTTATTTTAAAATTATTAGTAGAACCGCTCTTAGCTTTCACCCCTAACCTGCCCCATCTGCAAAATTTGCGGAGACCATACCCGAGTTTTGAAAAAGTTTCCACCAATTTAATGACGAATGGTCATAGGAAGTTCGTTCCCGTGCCAAAATACTCTTTAAAAAAAAATCAAAAACTTTCTTTTTTCAGTTCAAAAATATAGAAAATCAGAAAAAATCTAATTATTATCTGGGGATCTTTCGAATGTATGTTGCTAATGACCTGTAATTTTGTACACATATTTTTATTAATAAACTACACCTCTGTGGAAAGTTTCAACTTTTTAGCTCATAATTTTTCAATTTAATTAAATATGCAGAAAGACCACCGAATCTTGAAAGAAATTTAACTTTTTTCTCCAATTTTATTTAAAATTTAGTAAATAAATGTTTACAACATTTCTCCTTTTATTTGACTAATCTATTGAAAGGGTTGTGATGGTTTTAAAAATAGGATTTTCCCCGGAAATTTCCTTGGATAAAATAGTATCTTTTTCAGTGATTGGACTTGTCCGTGGTAGCGATATCCTTAAAACGATAAATCCTAAAGGAAGTGAAATTTAAACCCTAAGCTAGGTATCGGAGACAGCAGCGGTTTTGGTACTTAATCCGCCTGCCCTAAGTACTTTTTTATTTTCACTTACAAAGGGTAAGTTAAAGTATTGCGATTACCACTCTTCAAATTCACATTTTGAGGCTTTGTAAATGTATCTAAAATCAAATTTATTTTTAATTTAAACAATTGTCAAATTTCCACTATTTGACCAAATTTGGATAATTTAATGAATTTTGATGAATTCACTCTATAAATGTTTTTTAATTTATAATCATTTTATCTGATCTAAATTTTTTTATTTTTTGAAACCTGAGGTTCTGGATTTGAATTCCAGACAAAGCCAGTTATTATTTTTATTAACTTTTCATTAATAAGCAGTGTTTTAATTATTTTATATTATTAACACTTATAATTATCTCTTTTACAAAATCTACTTTTCCATTTAATTTACTTTAGAAATAATATTATTATATATTTCTATTATTATTTTTACTTTTACTTTTATGAAATAATTTAAATTTCATTCGCGGAAATGCACTTTTGGAAGTTTTTTAATTCTAATTCAATCAATCTATTATTGTTCGTTCTTCGAAAAATAAAAGTAAGTGAAAGTGAGCAAACTAATTTTTTTAAATATAATTAAATAACTTGTTTGAAAATCATACTATTCTTATAATTTTTAATGTTGTTAAGAAAGTTGAGTAAAAGTCTAGACGTGAGCTCACTAAATTGTATATTATTATTTATTTTATTTATTTATTAGAAAAAAATCAATTTTTCGGGATATTTTGGTTTTTGATTCTTGAAGACGAATGAAGTAATTACAGGTCGAAAAATATATTTTTCATTTTTTGTAGTTATTTAGTATTGATATTATCAATACTTTTATTTATTTTTTATTTTTGAATAAAAATAAATAAATAATTTCGGGTCATTTCGGTTTTTAAACTTTGGAAGCGAATAGAATAATTACAGACCAAAATATACATACCTATTATATTGAGAATATTAAATTACTTATTCATGTTTTTATTTATTTATTTTTAGATTATAGTAAATAAATAATAATAATTTTTTTGAAAATTTAGGATTTTAATTTTTGGAGCCAATTGGGTATTATCGAGGGGTGAACCACGATTGGAATTAGGTGTACAGGTCTTTGGAATTATATGGAATTATTTTGGAATTTATTACATAATGCCCCTTTATTTATTGTCTAATACTTGCAAATGAAAGTGGAAGTGGAAGTGGAAGTAGGTGTACAAGATATTAGGTCGCTGTTCACCCCTCGGGTATTACATATCAAAATATCAGACCCTGATTATTAGCAATTAAGCACAATAAGAAATATGCTTATTCTTAGAAGAAAAGGTGCACCACAAAATGCACAAAAAAAAATCATTTTGGCAGCTCGTATATAATAAGATAGGTAGTTATCTCGTTAAAAATGTCTAATCTTGGTAGTTCCAGACGAAACTTCTCTTTTGATAAACACCCAATCCACGGAAGCATAAAATCTACTATATTTGTGTTATTAAGTGTAAGATTTGTTTAGAAAAATTTTATTTTACTATTTATATTTTAATTTTCGAAAATCATGTTTTTATCTGTCATACATTTTTTTTTTTATTTAATAAATGGATTTATATGATTTTCTTCTTGTTGAATTTAGGAGATAACTAAGAGTGACGGATTCGTTTATTTTATTCTCTTAGAAACAGGAGGGAAAAATAAATAAAAATAAGGAAAAAGATGGGATCAATGACAGGCAGGCAGGCAGGGTGGCTTGGCTGCGATTACTCACGTGTATCTTGGCTGTTCCCCTGGCACGCAACCATGCACTCCGACACTCTCACACACACAGGCACACGTCCCGAACACGATCCCAATCCCAATCCCGGTCCCGGTCCCGGTCCTCACTCGCTTCGGCACAGTCTCAACTCTCGACTCGCGACTCTCCCTCTACTCCCAAGTGGCGGCTCCCCCTCCCGCGCCCCCACCCGGTAGTCCGTCCCCCTACCTCTCCCCCTCGGCACCCCTCCCTACCTACACATACGACGGGTTAAATGTGTAGTAGTGAATAACGCGCCTGGTCACCACACCAATACCTTTTTATTCAGAGACACACTCCCAATTGGCTCCAATTAACCGGACAACCCTGTATTTCGTTCAAATGCAAATTACCTAGAAGACAATACCTTTGAATTTTAATTCTACTTTTCTAATAAAAAAAATCGTTCTAGAGCAGTAATTCTCAAAGTGGGGTCGCGAAAAATATTTATGGGCTCGCAGAAAATTGATGACGGATCAATCTGGGATGTTTTTCTACACATACAAGGGGACTAACTCCAGTATAGTAGGAACTAAGGGGCCTTTCATAAAATACATTCACAACCAGGTGGAGGGAGGGGGTGCATTGCTTAATGTGATTATATGTGACAAGGGGAGGGGGGGGGGTTTCTAAGAAACCCAATTGGCTCCAATTAACAGGACAACCCTGTATTTCGTTCAAATGCAAATTATCTAGAAGACAATACCTTTGAATTTTAATTCTACTTTTCTAATAAAAAAAATCGTTCTAGACCAGTAATTCTCAAAGTGGGGGTGGCAAAAAATATTTAGGGGCTCGCAGAAAATTGATGACAAATCAATCCGGGATGTTTTCTACACATACAATGGGACTAAACCCAGTATACTAGGAACTAAGGAGCCATTCATAAAATACATTCGCAACCAGGTGGGGGGTGTATTGCTTAGCGGGATTATATGTGATAAGGGGAGGGTCCTAAGGAACCCAATTGGCTCCAATTAACCGGACAACCCTGTATTTCCTTCAAATGCAAATTACCTAGAAGACAATACTTTTGAATTTTAATTCTACTTTTCTAATAAAAAAAATCGTTCTAGACCAGTAATTCTCAAAGTGGGGGTCCCGAAAAATATTTAGGGGTTCGCAGAAAATTGATGACAGATCAATCCGGGATGTTTTTCTACACATACAAAAGGACTAACCCCAGTATACCAGGAACTAAGGGGCCATTCATAAAATACATTCGCAACCAGGGGGGGGGTATTACTTAGCGTGATGATATGTGACAGGGGGGAGGATCCTAAGGAAACGAGACGTTTTTTCTTAACTTATCAGCAACAAATCGTTCATAGTTGGGGGGTCTAGCTTTTGTGACTTTATATTTGTTATGGTCCCAGAAAATGTGTCACATCGTGACGATGGGGGGGGGGGGTCCAAAAAGGCAAAATTTCGCGTGACGTATTTTATGAATGGCCCCTAAATGAAATTATTTGTTTGGTTTGAAAAAATTATATTGTTTTATTACTGTAATAATACATACTGCCCAGCTTGAAAACTTGAATACCATTTGTACACAATTCAACAATTATCCTTTAATCCTTTTATTGCATTCAAATCTGCAATGATTTTGATTTCCTGGTTTAGGATGACTTCTTAAATAACTAATTTATGTATACTTTAGTAACTAATAAATTCCTAATTTCAATTATTAATTTTACTCATTAGGGCATGTTTGTCTAATCCAGGCCGCTGATTGCAACAAGAGTTTAGCTATACTTCATTAAGACAAGTCTTCAGACAGTAATAATTCTCTACTCAGAATTTGTTCGAACATGAAAATATCTTTTGAAAGAAAAAACAACTTTATGTAATTGAATATACACAAACAATAGTTCAACTTTTTGAGTTTTAAAACATCTCTACAGTTAATAAACAATCTTCTCGCTCTACAATGGATTGCCGTCTCCTAAATTGCCCGAATAGATCTTTTTATATTTCTTAATGGTCTCCATTAAACAACCCTACAAACGAAATTCAATTTCGACTTAATCTGTATTCATACATGCACAGTGTTACCTTCTGGTAAAGGGTTTTATTGGTCCCCAAACGGCATCGTAACAGATATCTTCTCACTCCCCCCTCTGGAACAACTCTCAAAACCCTTCCATAACACTGCGTTAATAAATACATTAAACAACATTATACGAGAATTTCAGTCAGAGAGAGAGATATCAGGAGATACTCTTAATAAAGCAATAAAAATCATTTTAAATTCAATTAGAAATTACTTTGAAACCGATAAGAGGTAGATATTTTATTTTTAATGTCCCCAGGTACCTAAGTCATGATAAATTCAACAAACTAACAAACATTTTAAGAAAACCAAAATAAAGATATTTTTTTAAAAGTAACACTCATTCCACACACTTCAACATCGCCCATGGAAGAGTAATTAATTGATTTGAAAGGTGTACAAGGGGAGTTTATCCGCCCCTGTCTCGAATACGGCTCTCATCTGTGGAGAGGAGCCTCAAAATATTATCTTGCTACCCTTGATGCAATTCAGAAACGAGCCGTCAGGCTAATTGACGATTCTACCCTCACCGACTCCCTCGACTCGCTGGCTCATCGAAGAAATGTCTCTGCCCTTTCCCTTTTCTATAGATACTATCACGGCAGGTGCTCTGATGAGATAAAATCAATAATTCCCCCAAAGCATGCTTTGCACGTAGCACACGTTTTGCCGACTCCCAACACTCTTTCGCGGTCAAATTAGAAAAGTGCCGAACCACTTCATTCGCGAATACATATATCCCCATGACTTCAAGGAACTGGAACTCTCTCCCAGCCTCTATCTTTCCCAGCACCTATGATCCTCAAACCTTCAAAACCGGGGTGCATAGACACCTACGTCTACACCCTCTCACTTAATCAACTTTCCCTTCTCTTCGGTAATGCAAGGGTCTTTCGAGATCCATAGGGGCTACATCTTTACTGGTGCACCCCTTCTTGCATTCGATTGCATTAAAAAAAAAAAAAAGTGAAGAGCTTTCAAGAAAACAACTCAACAACATACAGATGAAACAAAAGTAAAAAAATAAAATTGAATGGAATTTAATTTCATTCAATGTTTGCTCCCACACTTTCATTCATTAGTTAAATTAAATAGCTGAATAAGTTTCACGAGAGCGATTTATTTTAATTCGCATAGAGATCAAGGTTGTTGTTTTTTTATTGTTCTCCATCTTCGCTTGTTTTAATTGCATTTCTATTTCGGGGACAGTTATTTTAGTTTTTAGATCATACCTTGTTTTCGGGATTTAATCTATTCATCAACTTAGAAATATTTTGTAAAATGAACTACTCTACACTGAACTTCTTTGATATGGTGAAGAAGAGGATTAAAATACCTCAGGTGCGAAGTGCTAACCCAGTTAGGATAAGAGATTACTACTAAGGGAGCTACAGTTGTTTTTGTAAATACTGCCACTATTAGCAATACTACTACGGGAGCTACAAGTTTTGTTGTAAACACGGTTACTATCAGCGATGCTATTACGGGGGTTACAAGTTTGGTTGAAAATACTGTTGCTATTAGTGATACTACTACGGGAGCTACAAGTTTTGTTGTAAATACTGTTACTATTAATGATCTTAACCAAGAAAGAAGATGTTTATGACTTATGGCCGAAAACCAAGACGAGGACCTCCGGAGTAAAAAAATACTTAATCTAATGATGGTCGGATTTTCAAAGAATAAACTTAGTCAAAAAATTTGCTCTTCATTATATTATCATATGACCAAAAACATTTCGTTAATTAATTAATTTTTTTGTTTCTAATATGGAATAAGTATTCGTCCGTTTGGATTTATTTTAGTGATATAATTTTTAATGCAACTTTTAATAGCTTGGTGCGTACTGGATATCTTTATTTATAATGAAGGATGAATAAAAATCATTTGCTTGTTTCCAATAATTTTTATTTAATTAAGTGATTGACCCAAATATTTCGAGGGCCTACGGCACCTATTTCTTAGTGGTGATATCACATAATTAAATAGAAATTACTGGAAACAAGCAAATGCTTTTTATTCATCTTTCATTATAGATTTTTTGTTGATTGGACTATTTCAGCGTACCTGCCTAATTTCACTATTTTATGCTGTCGTATCACTTGAATTGATTTCTTAGGATATTATTAGTTGCAACCGGCTTTCTAAAACCAAAACCAAAGCCAGTTTTAGGGTATTTTCATTGACAGTTCAGGCGGAATTAGTTCAAAAAACATTTGCTAATCTAACAAAAATATCTATTGTTTAATAACATGTATGTATCTATAGTATGTATGTTTAATAGTGGAAAATTTAGTTACTCACACCGGATGGAATTTAACTATACTCTGATTAGATTATGTTGAGATTTGATTTAATGAGTTGAAGCTGGTGATGTAAGGAAAAATAAAAATAAATGGATCTAAAACATATAGTTAAATATCTCGATATATTTCGAGTAATTTCCTTGTGTTTACATTGACGGTAAACTCCTGATGATGGGATAATCACCCGAAATATATTGAGATATTTAACTCCATGTTTTAGATCGATCTATTTTTATTTTTTCTTAGGTACTGTGAAACACCACCAACTTCAAACTCATTATAATTTAATAAAATATTTCACTATCAACCAAAACCGCGTTTTCTAAATTTTCTAGAGATATGATTGATCAACCTCAAAACCACACAATTTTTAACAGTATTGGCAACAATCAGAGACGCTAGTTAAAGGGAAAATGAATGTATTATATTATTCTTATGGAAGAATAGAGGGTTTTTTTTCGATAACTTTCTGGCTATTCCATTACATTATTCATCCTAACTAAATAACTAAAATAAAAGTCACATTGATTTTGACCAATAATTATCTCAACTCTCACTACCTTCATTTAGATCTCGTTAATTAATTTAAGTAAGATGCAAGTAAAACGACTGGAAATATAGATTATACTATAATGTATAAAGACAAACACACATCTAATGACTGATGTTGCTTAACTTCCGAGATCTATAGTATAGAAACAGATGCTTTCAACATGTTAAGTCCGTTGAGTTATTGTTATATCTAATATTTATTAAATGTCAACACAAGACCCTTTTTAACCCTCTAAATAACAGGTTTATAAAATCAAATTTTACTGGTGATTTATTAGTAGAAATACGTATATAAATAAATAAATTGTTTTTACGAATATTTTTTGTGCATTTCAACCCTTATAAGAAATTGACTATATCGTAATTGTTTATATAGATTTTCTGAAGATTCAGGAAACCATATGGCAAATTACCTCATTGATAAATTTCTTTTTTTATGCCCATAACTTCATCAAAAAAGACACCTTTGTTTGCTTCTCCATCTTCTGAAACACGTGTGCGCGCTTTAGTCCAAGTTTTCAAAAGAGTTATAAACATTTTAAAAAAAGTTGCTTACAGGCCATAACTCTTTCTTACCCTTTTAACCAACATAAAAATTTAATAAATAAAAATATTTCAAAAAATAAATTTTTAAAATGAATTAAAAAATAAATATATAAATATTGACTCCTTACTGAAATTTTAATAGTTTTTTCATCTAATATTCAATTAAACAACCAAAGTAATTGACATCGAAATTACTCTCTCTAAAAAGTTACCATCACGGATTTTACTGAAAGGGTTCCAAAGTTAGTATGATGGCAAATTTTTATCGACTTTGTAGACTGGGACGCCAAAGAAAAGTTACAAAAAAATATGTGAATAGCATTATATGGTAAAACACCTCTCTTTTAGTACCTTGGTTAATAAATTTTTATATCAACACTTCCTATGTTTAGGGAACTGACTGAAACCTTTAATAATTTTCGGTTTTTTGTAAAAATGATTTTTTTTTTGAATTTATCTATCTTATGAATTTTTACTACATGTGCTAAATTGTAGAACAGACAGACGGATAGACTAATATGGTGAAATTATAAGGATTGTGATCATGTTACAAGTTACATACTTCCTTCATTGGCCCTTTGAACCCTCTAGGAAGGGAGATCCTCCGAAACGTAGTTTCCTAGTTTCAAAAAATGTGAAATGTTTCCAATAATTTTCTTTTATTCGGAATTATATTTTTATTTATCCTTTGACTACCTTCCATTCAATATTATAAGGGTTTCTTATAAAAGTAAATTTTGTCCCAGTTTAGTAAAATTAAGATTTCTATAGAAAATCACCAGGGGTTATCTTCTACAGTTGTTTTGGATAATTTTTATTACATGTCAGAATAATTGTATTTATCCTTTTGGGAATTCAAACCAAGTGCCAAAAAACAATTCTGACCAATGTCTAACCATCCAGATAATAAAATTTTATGACATATCACACGTAAGAATTTTCTCTATTAGATAAATTTTTATACTAAAAAATTTCTTGGTCAAGTTTTTCCAAATGTAAACATAAAACCAAAATATAATAATAGCTTAAATAGAAATCTACTTCAAGGGCAATCATTTAGCTTCGGTTGCTTATTAGCACTTGGGTTTAATTTTCAAGTGGTTAAATAAAACTCTTCTGACATGTAAAAAACATCAATGACAACTCGGATTCATTAGAAGACATTCCGAGATTTTTCAAACAAGTATTTATAGTAGCTACAGAACTATAAATACGATACATGTATAAAGAATCGTGCTTGAATTATTGGGTCAAAATTTTGTTGGTCAGGCTGTTCATTTGGAAAAATGATTTTGGAATGTCAAATTTTAATTAATATTCTATCTATACGATATCTTTCAAATCAATTGTGGTTACAATGGATGTCTATAAATAATATGTATCGATAATTGCTATTTATGTTCAATAATTCAAGTGGAAATTAATAATTAATATCAAAACATTAAAATGAGCCAGCTAAATTCTCAAGTAGATTGAATTGAACATTGCAAAAAGCAGCAAGGGATGAATTTCGAGCTCTGATTGTTTTGTTGAGAATAAGTAATTTTCAGAAGGAAGAGGAAGACTCAAATATTTCAAATATATCAGTATAATTTCTTGCAATATCTCATAATTAAAAAAATAAAGTTCTAGATAATTAATTTTAGTACAATATAATAAACAAATGATAGTTTTAACACTTTAAAAGTAACATTTATAATTAATAATTATTAAGAAAAAATAAAAACCGACTTCAAAAAATTAAATGAAACAAATAAAATACACTAAAAGGTATAAAATAATTATTATCTTATTTAATTACAACTAAACTACGAAATATTAAGATGAAATTACTTTTGAAGTTGGTGCCAAACAAACTATACCTATAAGCGAGCGTACCCACCAAACGTACTAAGTAAGTTCCGTCGAGTGCGATTCATAAAAGGTATTTGTTTGGCACCGACTTAAGAATGTAATTTCATCTTAATATTTCGTAGTTTAGTTGTAACTAAATAAGATAATAATTATTTTATACCTTTTAGTGAAATTTATTTGTTGCATTTAATTTTTTGAAGTCGGTTTTTATTTTTTTCTTTAAAAATTATTTTTATTTTTCTCTTTTTAGTGATGTTATTAATAGTGATTTTATCATCAGAACTTGACCAAATTAATATGGCACCATTCCTAAGATAACCCCTTTCCAATAACAAAAGAATCATCGAAATCGGTTCATAAACAAAGAAGTTAGGCCTGAACAAACCTAACAAAAAAGGTCTAATATCAATAATGGGACCAATCGGAAGATAGACTTAACCCAACGCAAATTTTTTTTCAAAATCGGTTCACAATTGGCGGAGATATGAGGTAACATACACAAAAAAAAAATCAGTCGAATAGAGAACCTCCTCCTTTTTTGAAGTCGGTTAAAAAGCCGGCCAAGTCTCAAGTACGAGTCGGACCAAATATTGAGGGTTTTGTACCTTATAACTTCTAAAATATTTGAGATACCAAATTCGTTCTTATTTGTTCGTTGAAAAGGAGAGAATGAGTAAATTCGTAGAATTTTTTCATAATTTTAGGTCAAACCATTTCCAAACGCCGACAGGTACAATAATCACCAATATATGGCTATTTTGAGGCACTATTTCATCAATATTTCAAAGAAAAATAAATTTAGAAAATTAAGTCTGATTCTAATCAAAGAGATATTAAAACAAAAAAGAAAAAACTCGGCCTCACTAAAAATTCGACTCTTTCCAAAATAATCATTCGATTAAATTTTAATACGATTATTGATTTGAGGGAAAATGAATACATATAACTTGTAAATTACAAGTTTGTATCTTATTTAGATTACTAGCTACAATACATTGTATCAACATTAATAGGGTCTCGTTTTACTTTTGTAGAAACCCTAAACAATCCGGTCAAGTGCGAGTCAGGCATGCATACTGAGAGTTCCCTTCCTAATATATCTATGTATTACTAGCTGAATGACCTTTTGCTAAGTGAATTCGGCCTGCCTAAAGGGAAGACAGCAGAAAATGGATATATCTTTCAAAATAATTGAGATAGCAAATTCGTTCCTAGTTGTTCATAAGGAGAAAATTAACTAATTTTTGAAAATTTTAATTTAAGTACTTAAACGAAATTGAGCTGGTACAAAAAACACTTAACCCTTCTTGAACTTAGTCGACATATATTTTTTTTTCAATCAAGACTTCAAGTCAATTTTTGAAAAAAAAATCTAGAATATTTTATTTTTGCCATGCGTGGTCCAGCCAGAATGAATTCTTCAGTTCATCGATAAATGTTGTTTATATCAAAATAGTTCAAGTGGAAATTAATGATCAATCTCAGCAGGGAATTAATATCAAAACATCAAATGAGCCGTCTGAAATCTCAAGTAGTTCGAAGTGAAAACATCCCAAAAAGCCCCGAGAATTCTTGATATCCATAACAAAAGCAGCAAGTGATGAATTTGGAATTGGACAAAAAGGCCTCTGCTGGTGCGAGGCCATTTTGAAAAGAAGTAGGAAGACGTTTGCCCCCCCCCCCCCCCCCCCGGGATCGCCCATACCCACACTCTATAGGCCATACAAGTGGCCTTTCGATAAATAATTCTCCCCTCACAGCGACCCTTGAAATGAAACAGCGTTAAAAATTGACGACCCTTTAAAACAGACCGACCCTCAAATGAGATAAAAGCGCATTAGATATTTATTAAACCATCGTTTATCACAAATGAAAAATACGCTAAGGGGTTTGTTATCAAAAAAAAAATCGAAATATAAAGTGAAGTGTTACTGGGCCCCTGTTTAAATATTATTATTTATATGAATAAAGATAACGTCCACGCTGTTAGGATTTTACCAGTCAAGAATTCTTTACGATCTTGGTAAAGGAAAGATCTACTTCAACAACTCCTGAATATGCCACATCCTATTACTAGAGATTAATCCTTTAACATTTAAAAAGAGATGATTTAGAAGAAACTATTGGGATGGACTACTCATAGGGCAATTGAGAAACTTTCTTAAATTTTCGATAACGTTTCGGCTTCTAATACTTCAAATGAATTAGCGTCACTTGAAAGCTTTAGAAAAAAGAAGCTGAAACAGAGCTCACTTTCTAGAAAGTCTAGTTGATTTTCCTATTTCTCCATCTACTAAAATCTTAGTATTTTTTCTGATCAAATTTTATATAAGCCATTTTTAGGGTTCCGTTAATAAAAATAAAACGTGATCCTATATATACTGAGGTTACATGGATTCTAGGAAAGATGGATAAGAGTTCCAGTCTCTATAAATCATAGGGATCGAATGATGAATTATTTTATTAAATTGCAAAGGATTTAAGTAAAAATTTAATTCACAAAGAGAAACAAAGAGGTTGCTTGATGCAAATAAACATACACACATATATATCGAGATGATATATCTGTATATATATTATTTATTTGTTTGAGACTATAGTTTCGAAGACTTGGTCTTCATCATCAGTCTTTCTTCAATTATAAATGTTTTTCATGGAGTCAATATCATATGGATATTGAAAACTTGGTGTTCCTTCATCACTGGTGGTCGGCCTGGAACTAACAATAATATATATATATACAGATATATCATCTCGATATATATGTGTGTATGTTTATTTGCATCAAGCAGAGGACAACCTCTTTGTTAAAATTTAATGTTTTTCCCACAACTTTTTGGCTTATATTTGCCAAGTCGTCTTCAACTAGTATAATAACATCATTATGGATTTTTCTCAATTTGAAATTGACTAATCTCATTTCGAAATTGATTACTTCCAATTTCAATTGAAAGTCGAATTGATTTTATTGGAGTTAGAAGACTTCAAAAAGTTCATTTCCCTAAATGTCATTTCAATACTTAACATAATCTATATACGTAAAAGTCAAAATCTAAACTGATTAACGATTTTAAACATGAATCAGCGTTTTGTTCAGTACAGATACCTACCCTTTTTCTCCGACCGCCAATTTACGCCCTGATCTACCTCTATTATCCCCTTAAACGATTCAGATTGTCTCGAAGAAGTCAAAGAGCCGCTTCATGTTATGTTCCATATGTATGATTTAACATATTTTTTTGCCTAATCTCGATAACAATATGTATTTAAATTGTCTCTGACAGGCCGAGTGAGGGGTGTAATAAATCGTAAACCGAAACGGCCGCAAGGTACAATAGTGACTTCATCCGAAGCCGAACCGTCATATTTGGGATTATAAATAAGAGATCGGCAAAGGGCTACACACGAGGATGGGTTCAAATTTAAAATCCCGCCTCCGGTTGCTCATTTCGGAACAAGATCAAATCCAATTTAGAACGGATATCGATATATCTTTTTGCATCCATCAACAACAACATAAGCAATGTTCATAAATTAATTGGTAGCCATTATCTTGTTTAAAGGTTGAAATTATACTCGAAAAAGCAATTATTGGCTCCCTTCAATGGGTTGTTGTTTTTTTGAATATCAATTTCGAAATATATTGATTGCATCATTTGCATAATTGAGATAATTTCGACAGCGGATATGGAAATATTTTCGACTAAACATCATTTGAAAAACTAAAAAATAGCATAATGATGATTTTGATTAATTTTCCACACTACCTAATTACACAAATTCTATAATAATCTATGTTATAAACGTATAAAGAAAAAGACATTCCGTAGTTTTTTCATCTGTCTTCCAAAACAATTATTTTACTCAATAAAAATAATTATCATTGAAAATATTCATATTAATCAGCACTGTTCTAAACTTTCTCAAAACTTCAGATTGTTACATGGGATGTGGAAAATATTTGTTCATAACATTAATATTGTATTAAGCCTTTGTTAAGAATCTATTAATGTTATGAACAAATACATCCCATGTTGTAACAATCAAGTCCTGGGGAAGATTATAAAATAAATTGAAACGTCATCTTTGGACATATTTTTCTTTATTTTGACTGCCTGTACCCTTTAGTCTTAAAAACCTTCATACATTTTTACAGATTCTTATACAAAAGTATTACAAAGTTAGAGAGAGGGACACGCTGATAGCGTAGCTATTTTTTAAGCTCGTAGCCCTCGGCTGGGCCATCACTTTAAATCAAAATTTGATGGATAGACAGCCCAAGGATAATTGTAAAGTACAAATCCCAAATAAAATAATTTACAATTTTTAAGGAATTTAGTGTCAGTTCTATGTAAAACATTGTAAATAAGAGTGAAGTAAACTATTAGGTGAAATCTACCTAGTAGTTTATTTCAATCTTAAAATAATTTATTTCAACTTAATTTTCCCTCTTTTAAAATCCGACGTTTCTGAGGATCTTCCATCCTTCTTCACGGTTTAAAAGGTACAATAAACAAGCTTCTCTATTAAACCCTGAAGAGGAGAGAATATCCTCCGAAACGTCGAATTTTGAAAGAAGTGAAATGACTTTACAATAAATTATTTTATTTGGAATTTGTGCTTTGCACTATTCTTGGGGTATATATTCATCAAATCTCCATTAAGTTCTACCAGCTTCACCCCAAAAGAATATATGATACTTATTGATATAAGAAAGTTTGTTTACGTTTTGATTGTTGACTATTGTTTACAAATGGCATTGTTGACTATTGTTTACAAATGGCGTTAATGTTTATTATGTATTGGAATTTTGTTTAATAAAGCCTATATTCAGAGGTTTAATCTTGTTCAATTTATTAAACAAAATTTATATTTTAATATACAGTATGGATCGATTTCTTAAGCCGGAAATTCTCGCCGTTGAACCGGAAGCTAAGGATGCATCTGATGTATGGGATCATTGGTATGGAACCTTTACAAGTTTTATAATAAAAATGAATCCTGATGAATGGGAAAAATTGAAACTCCTGAATAATTTTGTTTCTCCACCGATTTATAAGAAAATTAAGGAGGCCAAGTCGTATAATGAAGCAATTGGTATTCTTAAAACTCTCTATATTCAGCCGGTGAATGAAGTTGTAGCAAGACATGAATTGGCCACAAGACGTCAAAAGGTAGGCGAATCTATTAATCAATATTTAGAAGCTTTAAAGGATATAGCTCGAAAATGTAACTTTAAGGCAGTAACTGCTGAAGTAAATCGTGATGATTGCATCAGAGACTCATTTATCACTGGACTTCAAGCTCATCATGTTCGACAGAGACTTCTCGAAAGTCCTACTCTAAATCTTAATGATGCTTATACTCAGGCACGATCTCTAGAGCTAGCTCAACTTCATTCTAATGAATATCAACCGATTCCAAATGTTAATGCCGTGACAGGTAATACGTTCACACCAGATATTCATGGTTCTAACGAAAACATGTTAGCTGTTACATCATCTGCTAGATGTTTCTTTTGTGGATTCAATTTTCACCCTCGCATCCATTGTCCTGCCAGCAACGCAATCTGTAGAAAATGTGGGAAGAAAGGGCACTATGCAAAAGTATGTAAATCTGGGAAGAACGGTAGTACACCTTCTAGTAAAAAGATAGTAGCTTCACAAATAGCCAGCATCTACGATTGTACTGCTTCTATATCTCCTGCTCTCTCAAAGGCTTCTGTTATTGCTGATCTCAATGGAAATCAAGTTACGGCTCTAATCGATACCGGAAGTACACTCAGTTTCATAAGTTCTCTAGTAGCTAACAAACTTCAATTAAAAGTAAGACCATCATATGGTGAAGTCGCTATGGCTTCTACATCATTTAAAACAAAAATAGTTGGAAAATGCAGAGTAAATTTCAAAATTCTTGGACATCTCTACGAAAATATCGATTTTCCAGTGCTTCCTGACCTTTGTGCGGACGTTATAGTAGGACACGATTTGTTAAAACATCATACGAGTGTACAGATGTCTTTCGGCGGTAAGAAAGCTCCACTCTCAATATGTGGACTAACTGCTGCAAGTGTTGAGCCCGCATCGCTATTTTATAATCTCTCTTCAGAATGCAAGCCTATTTCAATAAAATCCAGGAGACAATCAGAAAGTGATTCAAAATTTATTGAAGTAGAAGTGCAAAAACTACTAAAGGAAGGAATAATAGAGCCTAGTATGTCCCCTTGGAGAGCTCAAGTATTAGTCGTTTCGAGCGAAAATCATAAGAGACGAATGGTAATCGACTATTCTCGAACAGTGAACCGTTTTACACAACTAGACGCATATCCTCTTCCAAGAATAGAGGAAATTATCAATAAAGTAGCTAATTATAAAATTTATAGTACTATCGATTTACGTAGCGCTTACCACCAAGTGCCTATAGCTGAATCTGATAAGCCTTTTACAGCTTTCGAAGCATGTGGACAACTCTTCCAGTTTAAAAGAATACCGTTTGGGGTGACCAATGGGGTTGCTGCCTTTCAACGAGTTATTGATAGAATTATAAGATCTGAAGATTTGAAAGATACATTTGCCTACTTAGACGATGTGACAATCTGTGGCAAGGACCAGGAGGAACATAATACGAATTTAGAAAAATTTCTAAAAGCAGCAACCAAATATAATCTCACAATTAATCAAGAGAAGAGTAATTTTTCCCTTCGTAATATTCATCTACTTGGATTTACTGTAAGCTACAAATCTATTAAACCCGATCCAGACAGACTTAAATCTTTAAAAGAACTTAAACCTCCCACAGATAAATGCACTCTACGCAGGACCATAGGTATGTTTTCACATTTTGCCAAATATATTCCTATATTTTCTGAAAAAATTAAACTGCTTAGTAATTGTTCGTTCCCGCTCACAGAAGAAGCTATCAATGCCTTTGAAGAATTAAAAAAAGAAATCGAGAGAGCCGCAGTCGCTTCTATCGACAGTGAGTTGCCTTTCACTGTTGAGACGGATGCATCTGATTATGCTATTGCCGCGACCTTATCTCAGGATGGACGCCCAGTAGCATTTTTTTCAAGACTTCTTTCTAATAGCGAACTAAAGCATCCGGCTGTTGAAAAAGAGGCTTTGGCTATTGTGGAAGCTCTTAAGAAATGGAGACATTATCTTATGGGAAGGAGATTTATAATTGTAACTGATCAAAGGTCCATAACCTACATGTTTAATACCAGTCATTCTGGAAAGATTAAAAATGAGAAGATTATGAGATGGAGGCTTGAACTTTCTTGTTATAACTACGATATAGTTTATAGACCCGGCAAAGAAAATATAGCAGCCGATGCACTTTCTAGAGTCTGTTCTGTTATTCAAGACCGAAATGAGAAATTGAGAATTTTTCATGAATCTCTTTGTCATCCAGGAGAGACAAGAATGTACCACTGGGTCCGTAGTAAAAATATGCCTTATAGCTTAGATGAGATCAGAAAAATGACATCAGCCTGCAGAGTATGTGCAGAGATTAAGCCTAGATTTTTTAAGCGAGAAGGAACGCTTATCAAAGCAATAGCTCCATTCGAAAGACTTAATATGGATTTTAAAGGCCCTTTACCATCTACTTCTAAAAATAAGTATATCTTAACTATTATAGATGAGTTCTCAAGATATCCTTTTGCTTTTCCATGCCCAGATATGAATAGCTCAACAGTTATAAAGAATCTACGTCATCTCTTTTCTATATTTGGCATGCCGGCATTCATTCATACTGATCGCGGACCCTCATTTATGTCTCAAGAAATAAAAACGTTTTTAACATCTCATGGAATTGCTACAAGTAGGACTACTCCATACAATCCACAAGGAAATGGTCAAATTGAACGAAGCAATTATACTATCTGGAAAACTATACAACTAGCTCTAAAAAGTAAAGGACTGGACATATCGCAGTGGGAACAGGCTATTGAAGATGCTCTTCATTCTATAAGGTCTCTACTTTGTACTTCTACTAATGTAACGCCACACGAAAGAATGTTTAAGCACCCCAGGAGGTCATCTAATGGAATGTCTATGCCTTCATGGTTATTGAATCCGGGACCAGTTCTCTTACGAAGATCGGTTCGGCATTCAAAATATGACCCCTTAGTTGATGAAGTAACTTTGTTAGAAGCGAATCCCAACTACGCTAATGTTCGACTTCCTGATGGACGCGAGACAACCGTTTCTTTAAGACATCTTGCTCCTCTACAAACTCAAGACTGTGAAGAAGATACTCGGTCCCTTTTGTCTCAAGATTCAGAATCTAATGAACTCCAAAACGATGTAGAAGATGTCCGACCACCTTTATCTCAAGATCCGAAAACTAGCCAACTCGAAAATGACGTGGAAGAAGCCCGACCATCTTTATCTCAATCTCCCTTTGAATCCGTTGAACATCCTGAAGATTCACATTCCGAACAGAACAATTATCCTTCAACTTCTAATCTTCGCCGCAGCTCCAGACTTCGAAAACTACCTGCCTATCTCAGCGACTACCAACTAAAACCTAGGAGGGAAGAGTGATATAAGAAAGTTTGTTTACGTTTTGATTGTTGACTATTGTTTACAAATGGCATTGTTGACTATTGTTTACAAATGGCGTTAATGTTTATTATGTATTGGAATTTTGTTTAATAAAGCCTATATTCAGAGGTTTAATCTTGTTCACTTATAATATACATCCAAATAATTTTTGAATTGATTTAGAGATTTCTATAATGTAATTATTTACATCGGAAAGATAAAAATTCGAGCCAACTTGTTTAATAATCCCTGAAAAGATTTACACTGCCATGAATTGTTCCTTGGATCAGATTTGCAAAATTTTCATCACCCTCTGAAAATTTATTATCTAGATTTTTAAATTATATTCTAGTTACTCTGATAATGATTTATTACTGCGGGCAAGTGAAAGTAAAACATGTTTCGTTTTCATATTTTATTTTTGTTTGACGATACAATGATAAATAAATATTATTTAAAAACGCCTGTAGGCTAGGCTTTTTGCTACACACGCGAAATTTTTCATTTGATAAAATATGTATAAAAAATACGACAAAACTTTAGAAATTTATGGAAAAAGTAAACTTTTTCAATCCTAGGTATACTCTCCGCCAACTTTTGAGCAGAATAGATCAAACTTGGCACAAATACGTAGCTTATTAATACAAGCTTGTATATCAAATTTTAGCTCATTAAATCGAGCTGAAGAGCTTCCTATATAGATAGATCTGAAGGAGATACTTCCGGTTCGTCTATTTAAACCAAAATCTTGGTCTACTCTTGATAGCTAATAGCTAGCATATGTTTCATATTGTATATCGTTGCCCTACAACTTAACACCTCTGAGATGAGAAAGCAACCCACACACACACACACACACACATATATATATATATATATATATATATATAATTGGGTTTTTAGTCACTTTTTAGACTCTGGGGATCACAAACCCTTTTTAAGCCTATTGTTTACTTTACCTAAAAAAAGAAAATGAAAGTTACTTTTATAACCAGAAGACCTTAAAGTGTTAAGACCTCTAAAGAGGATTGCAATACTAGTACTTATATAAAAACTATTTATATTATAAGCGAGATTAAAAAAATAAAATTAATCAATTATATAGAAAATCAAGAAAGCTAACTAGTAAATCCGAGGTGTTATGGATAACTTTTATTATGTCAGAAGGGTTATATTCAGCCACTTCGGAAATTAAACCTGAATGCCAAAAAATGCAGTATGCACGACTAAGGTAAAACTAATTTGACTTAAGAAGGGGTAAAACTTTTTACTCAATGAAAAATTTCGTAGTTACTTGATTTTATATCTAAACATACAATCAAGCCATATATTTTAATTATAAAATCTTGAGGATTTCGATTTTTGAAAATTTTCATATAGCATTACAATGAATATTTCTAATTTGAATATACCATTAAAAGACAAATGCAGATACTAACAGAGTTAAGATTTTTATAAAAAATTGGCTTTTTGAAGGGTTGAATACAAACCTTCTGACATAATAAAGAAAATCCATAACTCCGGGAATTTAGTAGTCTCTTGATTTTCTATTGAAATCTTAACTCTGCTAATATCGGAATTGCCTTTTATATTTAAAAGAAAATATTGATTAAAAGAAAAACAGCAATCCTATAGAAATTAAAATCATTATTCTAATTAATAAATTTCCAAGGATTTATGGTTAGAAATGGCTATATTCCATTTCACAAATGAATATATTATATATATTAAGGGTAAATACGCAAGCCGGATCAATACAAAACAATTTGTTCAGTTGCTCTCTTTGTCGAGAACAAGTTGCATATTCATTGTCAGGGAAAAGTTAACTTTTCAACTTAATAGCCCTCCTCGGGCTTAAGATATACCGAGGGATTTAAATCGCACACTTGCGAGTTTTAATAAAACCCCGAGCCCAAGGTGAGCGCGAATAATTTTAAGGATTTCTATTCTAATTATTAAAACAACCTTAGACAGAAGGGAGAAACAGAGAAAAAAATAAATGTAGAAAAGAAAGGAAATGTTAAATTAAACCAGATTTTAATTTTAATACGAGACAGGGATGTCCAAATTTGGAATTTTCTTTTTTCCTTTTATCTATATCTAAACAATACTCCAGTATGGCAAAGTAAAATGCCTCAAATATATGGTAAAAGATATTTTATTGGCATACGATTTTTCTATAAATAAATAAATAAATATAAATGTATATATCACATACTCACTAGAGGGCATTTGTGCCTGCCTCTGTAACTACCTACCTACCTACCGATGCCCCCTCCCCCTCCAGGTGTTATGAGGTCGGGTCCAGGGGGGGTACTAAAGGGCATTTGTCCCTGTCTCTGTATGTACCTATGTTTCTATGTTTGTATGTCCCCAGGGGTGGGGGTTGGAGTCCAGGGGGTACGGGGTCCAAGTGTGGGGAGTCATGGGAGTGGGGGTCCAGGGGCTACTAAGGGGGATTTGTGCCTATGTCTGTACCTATATATATATATATATACATATGTGGAGGTTGGGAGGTGGGGTCCAGGGGATGAGGCTCCATGGGGGTAGTCTAGTTGGGTTGAGGGTGATCAGAGGCGGGGAGAAGTTCCGGGGTTGGGGAGAGGGTCGGTGGGATGGAGAGTGGTTGGAGATGGAGGAGAGGGAGTGTTCAAGTGACGGGGGGTCCAGGGGGCGAAGCTCCTTGGCTAGCAAGAGGCCCACCGAAGGCGGGCCTTGCAGCTAAAAATAATAATAAAGCCGTGAAAATATTTTATATATTTATATTGGAAATACAAATCTTTTGTATAAAACAATCTTAAAACATTTATTCAAAATCCAAAAGTTACGGGAAAATTTATTTATTTATCAATATAAATTATACGTATTTTCACTCTATGCATAAGTAATATATGTTTAATATATAGTGAAATGATATCTTCATTAAGACTCAACCAAATTTCCGCAATGCAAGATCGACACCACTTAGGTTCTACTCCCGAGAGCGAGCGTAAGCCCTTCTGACATGTCAATCGAACATATAAAAAAATATCGATAAGAGAAATAAATATTTTATTTAATATGGATTTACTATGAGTTAAGGATACTGAGTCACTTATTTCACATTAAAATTAAAAAATTAAAAGATATAAAAAATTTTTTCTAAGTTACTTTCTGTATTTCCTGAAGATGGGTCGATAGCCCGAAATATATATATTGAAAAAGAAAAAAAAATTTTATTTTTTTTAATTTTTAATTTTAATGTGAAATAAGTGACCCAGTATCCTTAACTCATAGTAAAACCATATTAAATAAAATATTTATTTACTCTTATCTTTATTAAAGATGTTTCACCTTGCACCAACACCACAATCTCTACTGATTAAAAAATATCCTTGATATGCCTTTATAAATTATTATTTTTCAGGCTATAACTGTTTACAGTGTCTTCATAATGATTGAATTTTGTAAAAAAAAATTTCAAGTTTCAAGTAGATAGACAGACATTTTTTAATTTTAATTAATAAAATAATGATTTTCTTGAATTTCGATTTGATATTTTTTCAATTTTCGAAAAATCCGATTATTTTAAAACTAAAATTCAGTCTGTATGTTTTGTCCGATAACTTGAAAAGGAAAACTAAAATTAGACGTTTATTTGATGTCAAAAAATTCATAATTTTAATTACAAGAACTTATTAGAATTCTGGCTTCCTCTCTAAAGACCTTCTAGATGAAAAATCCTAAAATAGGACGTTCTTAAATGGCTAAAGCTAATCAGATGAAATTTGGCACACAAGTTTGTAATAATGAACTTCAACTTTGTGCAAAGTTTCTGATTTCACATATTCGCCTTACGACGATTGATTTTTCCTTAAGAATGTGAACTTAGTAGGCCAACTGAAAATTGGTAACTTAGAGCAACTTTTATCTATTTTAAAAGGCGCCCCCTTTGTCCAAAGTTTCTGTCTTCAAACTGTTTGCAGATTCGTCATATATCGATTTTTTTCTCCCAATAAAATATAATCGGGAGCTGTCGCATTCCTTTAAGTGGCCTGCTGAAAATTAGTATAACAATTTCCAACAATAAGCCATAATTTTTATTTAAATTTAAAAAGCCATCCTTAGATTTCTATCAATTAAAATATAAAAATTAAAATTACTAGGTAGATTTCTACAAATAAAAGGAATATTGCCTATGAGCAAGACTATATGTATATATTTCGAATTACCAGCCCATCTTCAGGAGTTTTCATAAATCATAGGTCATAATCATTATTTATTTTATTTGTGAAACCTACCTAGTAATTTATATTTTTAAATTTAAATTTTTAATTGTATTAAATATGTTTCTAATTAAGTAATGGAGAGGGATTCAGCCAATGGGTAGCCTCTGCTGAATAAAAAACTCCCAATTATGGAAAACGTTTAAATATGTTTCACCTAGAACTCCTATACCATTCTCCCTGAACAAAATTTCTATGTTTAGTCTCAAAAACTCTGTTTGAAGCTTGTAAAAAGTTAATAATTTTTAGTGTCTGGTGTTGGTGCAGTGGCGGATCATAGGGTAAGCGGAATGAGCGGCTGTGGGGGGCCCCGTGCTTGTAAGGGGCCCCAAAAAGGTCGATTGTGTTAAAGTCTTTTCTTAAACATTGTTTTATAATACTTGTATTCAATTTTGTTAATAAGTACCAAAATTTGGATATAACCCTCATGGTTCAGGATTTTGTGTATTTTTTTGTTTAATTAATTTTGAGGGCCCCGTTATTTTATCGCTTAGGGCCCCCACTTGACTTGATCCTCCACTGTGTTGGTGCGAGGTGAATCATATTTTAATAAAAGAAAAGTAAATTTTTTTTTGGAAAATTATTATTTACTATGAGTTATTTACTAGGTTACTTTTTTCGCGTGTAAGAAATAAAGGAGAGAGAATTTTGTCAATACATATATTTCGGGCTGTCAACCCATCATCGGGAGATACAGAAAAGTTTATTTTGATGTTTCAATTCGCAATTTTTAACATTATATTAATTCATTAATTTTTTACAACCACTTTGTTCTATCATTGATTCGGTAAAAAATCACATCTTTTTAAAAACCATGATAAAATTATAAATGTGTACTACATTTTATACTGATCAAAAATATTTTCCTAATAAAATTTTCATCAGATAAATTAAGCAGAAAGCGTTCTGTATCTTAGGTTTAGTTTTTTCCACCCTATAAAATTTGAATTAGCAAGACATTCATGTGCGGCCCCTCATATATCGTCTCTTGTTACAACTTGGACCCGCCTGGGGTATACACTTACAAAAAATGGTCAACTATTGAAAATCTGACCTCAGAAAGGACATTATTTATAAACAGAACAATATTTTAAGATTTGAAAATTCGGAGTTTGAATTTTGTCGACTCTTCTGATAAAACTAATGGTTTATGTTTATTTATTTATAAACTATAATAAGATACATTTATCGATTCTTGAAGGCAATTGAAAATTATGGGACGTTTTGTTTTTAAAAAAATATATTTTCACTGAAATTTCAAAAGAAAAAATATTTTGCTCTTTTATCTTAAGATGTGTTGAAATTTTTATTGATATTTATAATTCAGAGACTAGAGGGTTGAAAAGCGTATTATTTACCATAAATTCTCCATCTAAGAAATCATAAGAGGGTGTCATTTTTTAGATCCGAGATGGAATGAATTATTTTTAATTATATGACAGGGTTGTGTTCACTCTATCGAGAATCGAACCCGAGTGTCAAAATAAGCAATCTGGACCAATTGGTTACTTACTGAGGTACTGGGTTTCACCTCAGAGGGTAGCAAGGTGATCCAGTCCGACTTCTATCGGCAATTTGAACTCTTATCTAATTCTATATTACAATGTAATGAAGGGTTTGTTATAAGTAGAGTTCGGATCAATATGCACTAAAAAACAGCAAAATATGCATTTAAAAAGGCTGAAATATGCATTTTAAAAGGAAATATGCACTTAAAATATGTTACTTAGAAAATCATAAGATGGTGTCATCTATCAAATTCGATGAAATAGATTATTTTTAATTATATGTCAGAAGGGTTGTTTTTCATCCCTTCGGGAATCGAACCCGAGTGCCAATAACAGCGATCCGGGCCATCTGGCTCACCTGTGAGGTACAAACCATCCCCAAATGGAAATATGCACTTAAACTCCAAAATATTCATTTATATGCAAAATAAGATTTCTCTGGGTGGTCCTCATACCCTAAAACGCCCGGATACAAAAGATTAGAAGGATATAAGTAAGATATTGTTATAAGTAGAATTCGGATCAATATGCACTAAAAAACAGCAAAATATGCATTTAAAAAGGCTGAAATATGCACTTAAAATATGTTACTTAGAAAATCATAAGATGGTGTCATCTATCAAATTCGATGAAATGGATTATTTTTAATTGTATGTCAGAAGGGTTGTTTTTCACCCCTTCGGGAATCGGACCCGAGTGCCAGTAACAGCAATCCGGGCCATCCGGCTCACCATCCCCAAATGGAAATATGCACTTAAACTCCAAAATATTCATTTATATGCAAAATAAGATTTCTCTGGGTGGGTCCTCATACCCTAAAACGCCCCGATACAAAAGATTAGAAGGATAGCAATCAAGGAAAAAATATGCATTAAATGCAAAATCCGAACCCTAGTTATAAGTGTTATAACCTATAGGTGCTGTAGCTTCTCACGGCGTTCCTTTTTGCATCGTTTCCACTTAAACAGTACTACCAAAAAGTAAAGACTTTTTCTAGACTTCATACCTTCTTTACAAATTTTGGTGATTTAGTCATTTTTTGTTAATAAACTTTTGAACTAGAGACCTGAAACTCGGCAAAAATATTTATTTATTAATGCCAATTTTTATATCAAATTTGATCTATTAGCTAAAACTGTTCAAAAGCTACTCATATTAAAATGCAGCTTTTCCTGATAGTCTGCATTTTCAAGCTAGAAAATCCAAAATCTAATCAACTCTATATTTTAAAAATACATATATTTATGCATAAGAACACACTTTCTACGACTTAAGTAATTCTGAATCCTCAATTTTGAGTACCTAAATCTGAACACCAAAATTTATTTATTTATTCAATAAAATTTCATGTGCCCACCATAAATCTGTTCACTAAACGATTCGTCTTAAATATTTTAAACTATAAATAATAAATAAATTTATAAAGACATTAATGTTAATTGATTTATTATTTATTTTATATAAATGTATTATCATTTGTTTATTAGTCAGTTTATGTATGGATTAAGATACGATAACCCAACTACCCAAGCTGTAAAAAGTTTGTTCTCGTACCAAATTGTTTGTATTTCGTCGCCTTAGAGTTTAAACCTGCTAACACCATTTTTTATCATATATGCCATATTAATACCGTTCGAAAGAAAAAGAGTTGCAGTACCGTCCAAGTAAAACTGCTACTTAAAATTACGATCGTAAGTTGTAGAAAAAAAAATGTGAAAAATAGTTTCTTTCCATAATAACAAAATTAAATTTTGTTCGATTTTTTCTCTGCCCTGTAAAATTTCCTTGTTGTGACTTAACAGGTTTACACTCTAAGGCGACGATTTCTAAAACAAAGAACTCATTAATTTTTTAAAATAGCAACTTTCGATTGAAAAGTGCAGAAAATCAGAACATAATATGGAATAGTTGTAGCTGATGAGTTGAAATTTGGCATTCAAGTTTGTATTAATAAACTACACCTTTGTGGCAAGTTTCAACTTTCTAGTTCAACAAGAAAATTTGCCAAATTTACAGAAAGCGTACCGTATCACTTTTTACTTTATCCAATGCGAAGCATGGGAGAAAGTATTGGAATCGCTCTCGCGGCAAGCGCGACTTCAAAGGGTCCTCAGGTCAAGACTACGGAACCCATAGACTCAATTAAGGTCACAAATCGAAGTATTCAATGAGATTGAATTTTAGCACGTGACGGTTTTGCCAAAAATTACCTGGAATCTCGTCGAGAGGCCAAAAAGTGCCATTTTTTTTGGAAGTGCGTGGGGATGTATGTATGTATGTATGTGTGTGTGTTATCGTTTTTTTCGTCCACGATTTTTTCCACACCTTTGCGCTGATTGAAATGAAATTGAAAACCTACCATTAGTTTAACAAAATGAAGCGCTGGTTAGTTTTTGGTACATATCGGTCCACAAACATTAGTACTTTATTTCAGTACTTTTTTAGTTTTTTCTAAATATCTTGAAAATGACTTAAACAATTTTGATGAAATTAAATATCCTAATTTAGTACCTTGGGACCAAAAAAGGTTAAATAAAGTTTTTAGTAAAATTATATTTTAAAGTACTTTACTCAAGAACATATTAATATTTCAAATGAATTTGGATAAAGTTTAGCAACGATCCGTTGCAGTTTATTTCTTCAATTTATTGTTAGGTAATCAGAACTCAGACTTCTACTTTAATCTTTGCCTTTCTTTTTATACGAGGGGACACTATGTACACAATTTCTGCCACTATTAAGGGGTTCATTGTTCATGTTCTATATTGTTAAAGGAGTAGTCTAGAAAGCTAATATATAAATATTTCCGGCTCTCCTTCCCGTTTGGCAAATATTTGTCAGGCTTTCCGAAAGCCCCATATTCATTCATAAAAGAAGGCTTGTAATGCGGAGGCTCGGGTTCGCGTGCCAATAGTCTCTTCTCTTTTACCCCAAATGGCTCCACGCCTTCTGGGTATTGGGTCAGGCAGGGTTGGATGAGGGTGTAAGAAAATGGACCACACACAACCCCCCCCCCCTAAAAAAACGATCTATTCTAATTTGTTTAACAAATCAGCCAGTGTTCGTTATAATATTAAAAAAAAATCAAATTATTTTAATTCTAATCTCGGATTAAAAAATGGTAAACTTTTCAAAAAGTTGGATTTAGTTTTTGAATTAAAAGTTATTTGAATCATTTTTTTATTTTTTTTTTATTGAATATTTTAAATTTATGGTAAATGGAGAGACCTTTTTCATCACCATTCAACCACTTGGCAGGTAAAGCCGAGTCTGCAAATTCACTCGAATTTTTTGCTTACTCGTGTTTAGAAATGTCTGAAACGTAGAGGAAAATCTTATTATTTTTTAACCGACTTCAAAAAAGGAGGAGGTTCTCTATTCGATTGAATTTTTTTTTTTTTGTGCCTATGTTACCTCATATCTCCGCCAATTGTGAACCGATTTTGAAAAAAAAATTGCATTGGGTTCAGTCTACTTTCCGATTGGTCCCATTTTTTTTCTATAGGTATTAGACCTTTTTTGTTAGGTTTGTTCACGCCTAACTTCTTTGTTTATAAACCGATTTCGATGATTCTTTTTTATTGGAAAGGGGTTATCTTAGGGATGGTGCCATATTAATTTGGTCAAGTTCTGATGATATGATCACTATTAATAACATCACTAAAAAGAGAAAAATAAAAATAACTTTTAAGAAAAAAATAAAAACAGACTTCAAAAAATAAAAAATAATTATTATCTTACTTAGTTACAAGTAAACTACGAAATATTAACATGAAATTACTTTTTGAAGACGGTGCCAAACATACCTTTTATGAATCGCACTCGACGGGTCTTACTTAGTACGTTTGGTGGGTACGCTCGCTTATAGGTATGGTTTGTTTGGCACCGACTTCAAAAAGTAATTTCATGTTAATATTTCGTAGTTTACTTGTAACTAAATAAGATAATAATTATTTTTATACCTTTTAGTGTATTTTATTTGTTGCTTTTAATTTTTTTGAAGTCGGTTTTTATTTTTTTCTTAAAAATTATTTTTATTTTTATTTAAATATCTGTTTGCCTGTATTCCGATACCTACAATAGAATTGATCGTTTAATAAACGGCATGTTTGTGTTAAGTTTCAAGTGGGAGATAAATTTAACCTATTTTATCGCACGGAGAATTTACCACTGCTCGAAGCCCTTAAAAAAACTTAGTAAATTGGATTGTATCTAACTTTCTGAGATTTGGTTCATGATCCCGGCTTCTTTCCTTCTACTCTGTTCTTTTCACGATGGAGGGGCCATCCCATACAGGCCTTTAGGGGATGCACCTTCTGGTGTATCTCCTTCTCACATCAATATCATAAAAAAAAACTTCCTAAATATTTTAAACCGCTCGCAGACGAAAAATCATCAAATCACTCAAATTTGCCAAAAGCTTCCGAATCTTGAAAAAAGTTTTGACTTTTTTTCCAATTCAGAGTTATAAATATCAATAAAAATAATATCCAATATTTTACATTCTTTTTCATTTAAACAGTTCAAAACATTACTCCATACTGTTTCATTGTTCGCATCCATAATCAAATATTTAAAAGGATCGTAGGGAATTCACTGTGAAACAACACTCCCTTTACTTTATTAATTAATATCATGTTTCACCTAAGACCACTTTCCCTAAGTAAAAAAAGGATCGTAGGGAGTTGGACCAGAATTTAAATCAAACGCAAAGTTTTTTAATTTAATGGGTCAAACGTTTCCTCCCTGATTAGCGACTTCCTCAGTGGCTGAAGTAGTGAAAACAAGACAATTTTATTATTTCATGCTTTTTACAGTAATACAATAGTAGAGGTTAGGTTAGTTTTTACCTCATTTTATAAACTTATTTGTCATGAGTTCTTAATACAAGAACAGTCACTGAGAAAGTCGCTAATCAGTGATGAAACGTTTAACCCATTTAATTAAAAAACTTTACCTTTGATTTAAATTCTGGTCCAACTCCCTACGATCCTTTTAAAAATTACTCTATACGTTTTTCTTCCAATTTATTTTATAATTGTCGAATTTATATTTATTAAGATTATGAAAAGGTTTGTTCTTCTGAATGTTATGTATCTGTCGTACTTAAGAACTTCCAGTAATTCTTAGATGAATTTCTAGCGGGTGGAGATAAAGGCTAGCTATATCCTTCAAATCTAATCCCCATTAATTCCTATGGGATTCAAATCATACAAGTCTATAAATATGCCAACAATTCATTCCTAGATGAAACCCAAATGACAAAACCTAAATGCACAGAAGTACATGGGTGTTTTTTCTTTTAATCTAAAATATTTATTATTTGGATAATCTACTATTTATTCTAATGAGATAAATAAGCTGTTCCTTTCAATCGCGGTAAAGTTTGAATGAGCATGTAATTTTAGAACTCAGTCAGAATGGTCCTTTCATCGTCCATTCCGTTAATAATCTCATGGTTTAAGTGGAATGAAACTGTGACGGACATGAAACTATCTGAAAATCCAATAAACCATTTCAAACACATTCTCTATGCCATTCACATTTCATGGATTAAAATTTTCAAAATTTAAATACTGACGTATTATGTTATAAATGTATATACATATTTATTAAGAAATATCAAATAGGCTTGTTCTACGGTCATCCAACGATCTCGATCCTTTGTTGCTCTTCTGCAAAGATCCTTTATGTATAATACTTCGAAAATTATCACAAAAATTATTCTTAATCCCTTTACAAATATATTTATTATCAACTGGATGTTTTCGATTAAACACATTTTTTCTTAGAGTATTAATTTAATTACTCTGAAGTCATTGCAAAATGTATACCATATTGTAATCTGCTTCATGCATACCATATTTTAAATGACAACTCGTTGACTCTGTGTTGATGAAGTAGATTTAGATTTCAAAGGAAATTACAAGAGGTTGTCATCTACTAGATGGATTATTTTTAATTATATATCAGAAGGGTTGTGTTCACCCCTCGGAAATAGAACCCATGTGCCAAAATTAGCAATCCACGGCAAATGGCTACACTGTGAGGTGAACCATATCTGACATATGTAAACACATACCCATGCCATATAGTTTAAAAAAGATGGTTGAGTATCTTCGAATTTAGGCGGGCAATGAAATGTGTTTACTCAAATTGAAAATAAGAGTTCAGATTGCTGATAGAAATCATTGACTAATGGCAGTTTGAGAACAAATAATTTTTCAAATTTTTCAAATTTTCTGTGATAAACCATTATTAGAATTTAAAACTCTTTTTCTGGTCATGTAGTTTACCTATACTTGGTAAAAATTATTCTTTTAAATCCTTACTCATGTTACTTAATACTTAATTAAATGTTTATATTATTGCAGTATTGCACAATTCCGTATATATGCACTGTTGCCCGTTTGATAATTTAAATAAAAAAATAAGTCTACATGTTTCGTAAGCATAAATGTGTTTACGACAAGATGGGTAGACATAATGGTGAACGATGATGTTTACATCATGGATTGCTGAAAAGCTCTCTGAATTGAGCTGAGCACCAAGAAAATGTATTTTGTTGAGTTTTTTGTTCATCCACTTTGCATTAATTTATTTTTATTTGAGATAGAGGTGAATATCTTATATAGTCATTAAAGTGAAAGTTAAGTGAGAAGTACAGGATAGACCAGGGGATGGGAAGAAAGAATCATCAGTATAAGCATCACTTAAAAATATGAATGGAATGTTTAAATTAATTTCACTCGAACTTATTTATAGTATATGTGTATGCTGAGGAAGAAGATCTATTGTATTATCATATTTTAATGTTTAAATATACCTAAGGTTTTTTTCATTGTAAATATTTGAAATGACTGAAAAACGATATTTCATTCATTTGAAGTAGAGTATAATAATAATAACAATACTTAAAAATTATGAAATCATTCTATTTTGAAATAATATATTATTTATTATTTCTATAGCAATGTATAAATATCGTTCTTTTATTAAAACAATCTCAAAACGTTAATTAAATATTACAAAGTTTCTGGAACAACTTTTCCCTTTATCAATGAAAATTTGGAAAATATAGTAGCTTAAAAAAATGATAAAGCAATTTTAAACAAATAAATATTTTGAAAAATGGCAATGTTACAGATTGTCTTGAAGATGAATAACCTTGAATAAAAATCTTATAATTTATATCATATATATAAAAATATTTTTTTTTATTGTTAAAGGATAAATAAATTGAATTGCTTCTTTCCAGTAATTTACTTTATTATTCAAATGGTTAATCCAAATATTTCGAGAGCGCTTTCGGCATCTCTTCCTCAGTGGAAACCACTCCCCCACCAATGTGCGTCCCGAATATTTATATTTCTTATTTTTGATTCAAGGTAATTTCATCTCCAATACAATCTGTAGCATTGTCTATTTTCAAAATACGAGTATATATTTGCTTATTGTCGCTTTATCATTTCTTTTTAAAGCAATTATTTTTCCAAATTTCTATTGGTAAAAGGAGAATTCCTTCTGAATTGGATATTGAATAAACGTTGTGAGATTGTTTTGAAAAAAGAACTGTATTTATTCAATTTATTACTCTAAAAAGAATCGATTAACCTAAGAAAAACCTGATTTGTATTATTTCTTAGATTATCTTGGGTAGAATCGATCCATCCTTAGAAAATTAATCAATATTCTCACTAAATTTTGACTTCTAGCTCTGAAATTCTTATTAGGCTTTAAACATAGCGGAGCCAATTACAAAGAAGCGAGTAAAGCTGCGATAACAAACTTTCTTGAATTCTACGCTCACATCTTTTATAAAATTGCACTAAAAATCGCGTTGAGAATATCAAGTAACTTGGTTTTCTCAGGTTTGCTCGTTGAGCGAAGCTTAACTAGGTTTCCAGCCCTATGTACTAAGGGTTAACCCAAACCAACGATCTGTTAGAATTTAGAATCGATGTTCTTCTTTGGAGTTTCAAACCATTAATTAAAGTGAGAGCATACATTTTATGACTTGGCTTAAGAGGGTTGGAGATGGCTTCAGAAGACAAAACGACTTAAAGATTAGACATTTTAATTAATTTCCTCATCGATGGTCTACCATATAGACTCTTAGATCATCAGACTTTTCTCAAAAGCCTCAACTGGATTTATATTAATTCATTTATCCTGATAAAAAAATGTTTAAAAATCTCAAAAAGGAGCTAGGTTCCAAGCTTTTCTTAAGTTAATTTTCAACTTAAATAATACACCTATTGTTCATATTTTCTGTTAAGCTAAAAACACAGTGGGGCTTAAAGAGGTAAGCACAGCAGGGAAAACATACTTGCTTGAATTCTACGCTCAGTTTATTTATTTAAGCAATGTTATAAACGAGCTGATGAGTGCTTTGAATTTAAGATGTTAACCTTTCATTCATAAATTAATTCCTGTGAATACATTGTAATAGACTGATGAAGAGGGCAAAGCCCTCGAAACTATAGTCTCGTTATAAATAAATGAAATTTATAATTCCAGCAGAAGACACTCTTTTATTGTCTCCTTCAATATATAAAAATTCTGCTACTCTCGGCAAAAACTTTCAATTTAAAGCAAGTTTGTTTCACTTTTTTGATAACAAAAAATTAAGTAAAATTACAAGGTAGGTTTCACATAAAATAAAACAAATAGGTATACATATGTTATGAGTTTTTATCTCGATATATATATTCCGGGCTTTGAGCCCATCTCAGGAGTTAGCATAGAAAAAAAAATAATTAAAATTACAAGGTAGGTTTCACATAAAATAAAACAAATACATGTTTTGAGTTTTCATCTCGATATATATGTATATTTCGGATTTTGAGCCCATCATCAGGAAAATTAACTCAGTTTTCTATTGAAGGAGACAATAAAAGAGATGTTCTGCTGGAATTATAAATTTTATTTATTTATAATGAGACTATAGTTTCGAGGGCTTTACCCTCTTCATCAGTCTATTACAATTGATTCACAGGAATTAATGTATGAAGTTTTCTATGTTGACTCCTAATGATGCTGGGCTCAAAACCAGAAATATATATTTCGAGATAAAAACTCATAACATATATTTGTTTTATTTTATGTGAAACCTACCTTGTAATTTTAATTAATTTTTTTATAATTAAAAAATGTTTCACCTTGAAACAACAGCTAACTCTTTAAAAATTATCACTTTTTTGAATTATCCAAACGTTGCGTAAAAAGTGACCAAATCGCCGAAAACAAACTTACTTGTAATCCCCGCTCAACTCTTTGATAAATACAGTGTGATGTTATAAAAAATGAGCTTAGGATTTAGTAGTTTGTTTTTGTTATTTTTCTCACTTCTTTCCTCTCGTTCCTTATGTTTTTAAAATATGTTTTCATAACAAAAATTGTCTGAAAATTAGACAGGCCCTACTACTCTGCTGCAATGGCATATTAAAAAAAAACTTACCTAGCACTGGACATTATAATGTATTTTACTGTAGAATACCATATGTAGGAACTCTGAAAATCTTATCTAGCAGTGCAAATTTCTAAAAAAAATCGAACTTAAGGCGAATAATAATTATTAATATCTAGAGTGGACAATTGAAACCCTCGTCTATCTCCAATAAACTCCCTTAAATTCAGCCTCTCTTAAGTCATTAAAATGATTTTAGAAACGCATTAAGATTCGACCGATCCCTTGTTGAGCAACATTTAATGCAAACTCGAACTCGCGATATCCTAAAACGCTTATCATTTCTATTTATATATTGAAGGGAATTACGAATTAATTAAACCAGAGCGGAATAGAATTCAATTAATTTCATATCTACCCTATACTCGGGCTGAAGACTGAACCCATAAAAATCTGTGATTTAGATTTCCTAAATTAGCATACGATTAATCTATTTTATTTTCATCCCAATCTTTTTGGATTTTATTGGATATTTTTTTCCCGATGTCAGCTGTTTCTCAGGTACAAATTACTTTTACTAATTGCTAAGCCTTGCTTCACTGTCGGCCAAGGAGACAATCGATTCTTCCGACCATCCCCTGGCGTTTAGGAAAACTCACCCCTTGAGCAAATGGCCGCCATGGCCAATTAATTAACCCAGTTGCAAAGCTTTTAATTAAAGTAGGAAGGACTGACATCTTAGGCCTCACTCACCGACTGTTGCCCCTTTTGCCATCTATTTATCTTCACTTTTCACTTATCTTGATAGAAACTTTATTTTTGTTTTAAAATATTGTACTAATAAAGTATCATTGGAACTTAAAACAAGTTTAGAAACAATTTAACAATATTTCATACAAATATCAATTATATCCAATCTTATCAAAAGTGACTCCAAAGAAGAGTACTTTTTTTTTAATGATAATGATGAGAGAAGGAGTTACACCAAAAAGGTGCAACCCCTAAAGGCCTGGGTTGGCCCCTCCATCGTGAAAAGAAGAAATAATTTTATGGGTTGGGCGGAGGTCGAAGTTATCTGTGGATATGGGTCTTAAATAGCTGAAGGCTATAAGTCGCGGGAAAGATGGTGGCAGGGAGCGAGTTCCAGTCTCTGGAGGTCATAGGGATAAAAGAGTTGGCGAAAGCGCTTGTTCGACTTTTATCCAATTTGACAGCGAAGGGGTGCTGAGCGTTAGAAAACCGCGTGTTTCTCGTAAAGAGGGCATTAGGGGGGATAAGATAGTATCTGTAATACAGGGAAAGGGCAGAAACGGTTCTTCGGTGAGCCAGGGAGTCGAGTGAGTTGGTTAGAGCCGGGTCTCCTATTAGTTTAATTGCTCGCTTCTGAATTGCATCCAGTGTAGCAAGATAATGCTTGGAGGCACCCCTCCACAGATGAGAGCCATATTCGAGACAGGGACGAATTTGAGCCTTATACAGTATAAGAAGTTGACTGGGAGTATAACAGCGTCTAGACCTAAATAGGAGACCAAGCTTGCGCGCTGCAGCTTTAGCAGTGGTTGAGATATGGTCATTCCATGAAAGGTCAGACCCTAGAGTTACGCCTAGCACTGAAATTTTATCCCTGAATTCTAGTGAGTTTGAGTCGAATGATATGTTTGGGAGGTTTCTGTCGACGCGCCTAGAAATAAGGCAACACTGAGTTTTCCCTTCATTGAAGTTAACTAAGTTTTGGGATCCCCAGTTTTTAAGTTTGCATAAGTCTAAATTAATTAAAGAGGCAATGTCTGCACGGTTTTTATGTGATGCAGGGGCGTTATGTAGGGTGCTGTCATCTGCGTAACAATGTACCGGATTGGAGGGCATTGTGGTCAACTATGATTTTGTTGCTGATGTTAGAAAAGCATGTCAACTGCGAGCCAAGCACGAGACAAGGGTTCTATACCATATATCTTGTAAAATACTTGAGATATCAAATTCGTTCTAATTTGTCGTTGATAAAGAGAGAATGAGGGAATTGTTTGGGTATTTTTTCACAATTTCAATTTAAGCAACTTCTGAACGCCGACAGGCAAAATTCCCCTAAAAATGGCCATTTTGAAGCCTCTCACATCGTCATTTTAAAATGAATTAAATAAAACAAAAATAACCTATTTCTCCCTAAAGAAATCTTTAGTGATACTCACAGCCCATGATAAATTGTATATTTTTTTTATTTTCAAAACAAATAGATATTTCGACACTTGCAATATGAAAACTCATCCAAATGTGAAAAGGATGCACATTGCACACATTTAGAGCCAAGGTTTTCTTTGTCTATTCTGATAAAAGCAGTTCAATAACAAAGGTTAGATTTTAAGTGAATGTATATATCATATTTAGTACTAACCTTTAGTGATAGATTGAATCATAAAAAGCTTTTTTTTAAATCTTCGTATTTGTCGTCAAAACATATGTTCTTATATTTTATGACTTCGATTTGAAAGGATTCTGGCTACATAGGATGGTTCTTATTTATCCCTTGTTCCTTCCTTATTGCCAGGCATATTGTGTCCGGATTTCGGAAAGAGAAGAAATTTTTCACCTTTTAACACATTTTTTAAAATATAAAATCAAAACAATATGTTCATTTTTAGGATACTGTTCAAAGTCAAATAGGACACTATAGTGTCGATAAATGTCTGTGTATTGTAATAATAAAAGAAACCTTTTCTCTGACTCCTGACGATGGGCTCACCCCCGAAATATATCGAATTCAAAACTCAATTTTGTTTTATTTCTTTTTTTGTGAAACCTACCTCGCATCTTGCTCAAGTTTTATTATTACCATATATTAAAATGTTTCACCTAGAACCAACACCTAACTCCTTAAAAGTTATGTCTGTGTATTGGTCTATCTGCCAGAGCATTTTAGCCCGTATACTCGTAAACTAAATAAGATACAATTTAATTTAGGGAACGCGGTGTTGGTTTATAGTAAAACATTGTTAAAATTAAATTAGGTTGGAGTTGGTGGTGTTTCACAAGGTGGGTTTATTTTTAATTTTATTTATTTTTTTAAATAGAAAATGAGAGATTAAATTTTCGCTATGCACCCTCATTGCATTCTATAGTTTATTGCCTTCCTTTATTACACATACATAATTTTCGGCAACTTCCAAGTATAAATATCTTTTCTTTGTCCCAGCCCTTTGTCCCTACATCTGGTCATTCGGCTTTCTAAAGCCATTCCATCCTTCTGATAATTCTTTCATATTTACACTATGTCATAAATAACTGTCCATCATATTAAAATTAAAATAAATTCTGTTCAAAATATTATGTTATCTTTAGTCAATGTTCTCCTGACGATGAGTTAAGAGCTCGAAATATATAGAGTAAACTAAAAAAAATCTTTGTATTTTAATTTTTCTCCTTGTGAAACACCACCAACTCCAACCTAATTTAATTTTAAATAAAATACAACAATTAAGTAACTATTTGTAATTATTTTCCCCTAACTTAAAATTGCAATCGAAAACTCATTTTGGCGAGGGTGGATTTTTTGGTGGGTCGAAAATAAAAAATATTTTATATCATTAAATACGAAGTATTCCTGTAAAGATCTTTTTAATTAAAATTATGCTTAATTTTTTAAAATATATTTTTCTTTAAAATGACTGGTGGAAATGTGCTAAAGAAACCATCCCTTTGAGTATAATTAGCCTTTTTTTAAATATAATTCACCCTAAAACACTTTTTCTCAAACTGGGTCTCTCGAAATGAAAATATTGAAAATATTTTCTGAAAAAACGAACAAAAATATATTTATTAGGCATTGAATTGTTAAAAACTCATTTCATAGCACAATCTAAAATCCCATCCCCCAGCAAATAAAAGTTATAATTATTATTAGTGAGAGTTCGAACAGTTAATTATATTTTCTTTTTATGTTTTGGGGGTTGTAGAACTAAAATGTATGAGAAACACTGTTCTAAAATGACAATATGATAGGGGCCCAAATTGGCCATTTTTAGGTGATTTTTGTACTGTCGGCGTTCAAAAGTAGCTTAACTTAAAATTATGAAAAAATCCACAAATTCACTCATTCCTTCTTTATCATTGGCAAACAATAAGAATTCGATATCACAAGTATTTTGAAAAATATAAAGTAACGAACCCTCTCAGTATACGAGCTCGTCTCGCATTTGGCCGGGTTTAACCAAAAGTTCGTGCTTTCAACTAAAATAAAAACTTATCAAAAAGTGACTAAAAACTTTTCATTGAATTTATTTCAACATCTCTAACTCCTTCGAGACTTCTTCACTCTCCCATAATCTCTTTAATTATCAATTATAAAATGTTCTTTTTTCGTTTGTTAAGATGTTTCGCTGAATAAGAATTCTGAATGGAAAAAGAAATAAGAAGAAGTTCTCATTGAATTGCCAAGACGTCTCTTTATATCTTTTATCTCTTTCTCTTGATGCTATTAGATTTTCTTTTTCTTTTTTTTTGCGATTTAATATTTCCAGGGTATTACATCTTGTTTTGGTGATTCCTTTTGATTTGAACATGCAGACGTAATAAAAAATGTGTGAATGTAAAATTTACTATGAATGATGAAGAACCTGCAGCTGTTACTGGACTTGATTCATAAGCTAATTGGATAAAGAAAAAGACTTTATAATATGAAAATCCAATTGGTTTGCTCTCGTATTCATAAAAGGGCTTTGATAAGATACGGTCGTATACATTCATAAATCGAATCGAGAGATGAACATTTATATTTATTATATTTTATTTCATAATATAATAATTATTTGGAAGGGCTTTATGGTTATTTTTTCCCTTCTATCTACGAATATATATATACTTTTTGACTTGGAAGCAATAAAATGAAAACTCGGGGATTAAACCCCCAGAAAAGCGCAGATGAAAATATAATCATGATAGGTTGTCAAGATATATATATTATATATATGGAGAGACTGCGTCAAAAGACCCTGCAAAGAGATGACAATTTTAATAACATGGAAAATTAACTTGGAAATCAAACTTCCCAGCAGAAAATAAAATAAATTGTCGGGCTTATATGTCATGTGTAATCACATTTTTCCAACACATTGGTTTGCCTACCAAATGCCTTTCTTATTAAATTTATAATATTACTATGAAACCCCTCAAATCCGAACTAATTGGGGCTGTATGCCTGTTCGGATTTCAATTTCTTCGGATTAGCCGAAAGCTGGTTTTGTTCGTGTTGCGTTGTTATTGTTGAATTTTTAATTAAGTGAACGGTGTTGATAAATATTTTGATTTTAAATTATGGTAAGCAAACGAAAACACAGTTCTTGTACCGTAGAACAAAAACTGAAAGCTTTAAATCGTCTGGACGCTGGGGAAAGTTTGACAAAGTTGGCTGGCGAGTTTGGTGTTGGTAAAGCAGTAAAACAACAATCAGTGACTGGAAAAAAATCGTGTCAAAATTGACCAAGTGATAAAACTTTAAATCTGTCAAAAATACTCGTTCGGATTTCTGGAGGTTCGGATTTGAGGGGTTTTACTGTAGTTACAGTGCAAGAGGTTTTATTTGCAACAAAAAATTATTATATTTTTCTCATAGACTATTAAATAAGTAATTCTTGTATATATATTATTTATTAATTAATTTGTGGATCTTGAAGAGGGTTGAAAACTTGTTTCGCATTTTTCCAATTTAAAATTGAAAAACAAATGATTAAAACTAATAGACATTAGTTCCATGCAAGGAAATTACATTTCCTGTGATCAAATCCCTGAAAAGGGGTAGAAATTTTAACAAAATATAATTTCACGCTCACTAAGTCATAAACTTTGGAGCTTTACCCTAAAGCCTAAATCATATGAAAATATCAACATCTTATTTCTCTGTTTACTGCTTCGAAATTCAAATGAAAATCTCAACATACATATGGCCAAGTCTGTATTATTAAAAAAAAACTTGTTTAATAATTTTATTTTTACTAGATACTCAAGATTACCCCTTGGAGGAAGTCCAAATAAAATTATGACTTAGTGAGCGTGAAATTATGTTTTGTTAAAATTTCTACTCCCTTTTCAGGATTAGATCACAGGAAATATAATTTCCTTGTTTGGAACTAATGTCTATTAGTTTAATCATTATTTTCAATTTTAAATTGAAAAATAAAAGGACGACTAATATAGGATTTTCATAAAGAGATGATCCTTATTCCCAATAATAATGAATTCAATCTCATTAAGGAGGCTCGGGACAACAGCTCTCATCTAGTTGATCTAAGAAAAATCTTGTATTTCTGCAGAGTGACAACTTCTGCCTACTAAATTTTTTAATAAAAAAATTGTTAATAATGAGGTTAATTTCGAATACAAATCTTTTGTTTTGATATTATTAATAAAAAGAATATTGAGATAGATTTTTTCTCATTATAAAAACATTTATTTAACACAAAAACGATTTCAAAAAATAGAGTTGGAATTCTACGCTAGTGCTCTTTGTTATATTCTGTTGGCTGCAAATAACTTTTAATTTTACATTTATGAGCAACTAATTAACTAGACTGTCAAATCTATTGAAAAATGTATCATTCGATTCATAAAAGTTGAATTATTGATCTGTATAAATATTGTTGAAAATGGTATAATTTGTATAGAAGTTATAGCCCTTTTAAAAAGCTCGTTCCATTTACTTCCATGTTAAAAGGACAATTTTCAATAATTTATTTCTCGGTAATGGGACAGACGATCAACTTCAAATTTCGGGAATAAATATTTAATACATCAATGATTCGATGGTAAAATTTGAGAAATTTCTTATAAAAAAATGATAATCGTCCCGAACCACCCTTAAGGACGATAACTTGCAATAATTAATAAAGAGAAATTAATGAGGTTATCCTCTGCTTGATTCAACAAAGAACGGAGGCTAAGGCGGCTGAAGCCAATTATTTATTTCTCAAACTTTAATACACTTTTCTTCAAATGTTTCAGTTATTTTCTCTTTGATTATTTAATTTGACAAAAAAATAAATTTTAGAGAAAAATTGAAAATGATTTCCGGTAATTTCTATGAAATGTATTTCATCGGTTAGATCGTTTTTTCTGCTTGCTTCTGGGACCCACCACGTTTCGGGATGTTAAAAATGAACCATTGAAAAATAGATTGAAAGGAGGAAACTGGAGAGAGAGAGGACTCCTTATACCATGAGAGACAAACTCTTGTTGTTATGAGGGGGCACAAAGGCGGAAAGTTGACAGCACAGGTGCGACGGCGGAATCCTTAACGAGGAGAGTCTATAGCCTAAAGCCTAAAGGATACAGGAAGGAAAAGAAGGGTACGCGGCCTTTCAGCAAATATGCATACAACTCTCTCCCCTCTCATGGATTGTTGTTTACACCCCTATACATGCAAAGAACCAACCAGATATTATATGCAAACAAGAGAGCAGGGATCATTCATCAACTTTTGAACAAATAGATTTTTAATGACAGGTACAGTCAAGGATTTATTGGTTTGAAGACCAGTCAAATAATTTCAACAGTAATTACAATAATCATTTGGCAAAAAGCGAGATCTAGATTTTTTACTTTTATCCATGCTACATACCGAATGGATAAAGTATTGCTTAAACAAACAGTAATTTCATGGTGTTATTTCACAGAAGATGATTGTATGTAATTTTACTTTTTTTCAGACAACTATTACAATTACAGTAGAACATCGATAACCTGGATTCAATTCCGGTGAAAAAAAAAAAGTTAAAATGAATACACAAATACATATTAGTCAAACACTGATTCACTGCAGTTCAAAAATCAATAACAGATTTTTTAAAGAGCTCTGAGCAATGTAGTATAAATTGCACAGTATTCTGTAAATAGCATACATATTTATGTATATTAGGTGGTCCTTATTTTGTATTTTGGAATTTTACGTTATACCCGCGTTCTAAAAATAAAACGAAAAAAAATATCCCTAAGTTTCAAAAAGACCAATTTTAATTTGTGCCGCACAGCGATGCAAGTTTCACTTAACAATACGGGGTTTTTGGCATTTAACGATCAATTTTTTTATTCCGGGCCAAACTAATGGTTCAACAAATTTGAAACTCTGAAGACTTTATCCTTATAATAGTAGCTTATCCTTCAGAATTTTTACAGATTTTTAGCTATTATAATTTTGGAGTCTATAACTTACTAATTACCAAGACATAGTATTTTTTTATCTTGCTGTAACTCCAAAATTATAATAGCTAAAAATCTGTAAAAATTCTGAAGAGTAGCTACTATTTTATAAGGATAAAGCCTACAGAGTTTCAAATTCTTTTGAACCATTACTTTGATCGAAATAAAAATTGAACGTTCACTGCCAAAAACCCCATGTTATTTAAATGGGGAACTTGCATCGCTGTGCGGCACAGGTTAAAATTGAGATAGAGTCTTGAAACTTAAGGGATATTTTTATTTAAATTTATTTCCAACCATATGAGTCCTTGTCAGCGTAAAAATTCGAAAATACTTAAAATAAGGACCACCCTATTAGACACACACACACACACACACGCGCGCGCGCGCGCGCGCGCGCGTGTATATATATATATATATATATATATATATATATATTCTTTCATTAAAATACATTATAATTTCATATTAATTAATGGTATTAATTATCTGCTCCAATTATTTATCCACTAAAGTGAATTATTAACTGTTTTAGCAAGTTTTCTTTTTGTTATGAACTCAAACGGATCTTTTTTTGGTTCCTTTCGAAAATCCGGACATTTTGATAATTCGGACCGGGTCCGGTCTCAATTAATCTCGGATTATCGACACTCTACTGTATAATTATTTAGAAGGAACAGAGTTATGCTTATTTTCATTAATGTTATTTTATTTTTCGTAGTTATAAATCCAAATATTTCACGGGGTATGAGTGTATCATTATCTTTATTTTAATTTTAAATTTAATTCACTTTAAAATGACTGAGAGAGAGGGACTCAAAGTTCCCTTTCTGGTCGATTTTCTTACCGCTGAATAAAAATTATGAAAAATTATACAATAACTTCCATAATCTTCCTATCAACAACAAATAAAAACGAATCTCAAGTATTTGGAAAGATACAACGTACCCTTTTTATGCGAGCCTGGCTCCTCTTGGCCGGTTTATTGTTTTATACAAGTTTCAAAAATATTTTTTTATTAAAATTCAGTTCTTTAAGTCGTAGCTTACGCCTTGAAAGGTATTTTAATAAATAAAGTTCTTAATCATCAAACCATTTATATATATTCATCCCTTGATCCCTTTATTTTTGACGATAAAGTGTTGGAAAATCCACCTAATTAGCCAATTAATCGCTAACGAGCTGATTAATACAAGTTCTCGATTTGCTTCGCCATCCAATTTACGTTCTGTTGTTTCATAATTCAAATTGTCGAAAGCTTTTCCGGGCTTGTTAGCTCCCTGGGCTTTGATGATAAACCGACTTAATATATCGGAAAACCGTCTTTGTATTTACGCCGATGAAAATCCTTGATTATTTATAATCACAATAAATAACTTGTATTACGTAAGAGGCGAAGTTCTTTTTATCGGATAATGGATCACAATATTTTATAGTATATATATATATATACCTAGTTTAAGAATAATATCTAACGATTAACGAAAACTTTTAAGTCAAGTTCAAAACCAAAAAAAACAGAATTGAAAATTATCTTATTTTTAACTCAAAGTTGCTAAAGAAATCAAAACTTTTTCCTTCTTCTATTTTCATCCCTTCTGCTACTTTAATATCACTTTTTTTTATTTTATTATTCTAACACCAATCATAAGTACCGTAAAAATAATTCTTTTGAATCCTATAGGGACCGCGTGTTAAACATAGAGGCAGCACTAGTTGCCGAAGGTAGCGCTCTCTTGTGTTTATTTATTCAAATAATTTGGGAGAATTGGGGCAAATATTGTATTATAGTATATATCATAGATAAAAGAGTGCACGGAGCCTAGGGGGCCGTGAGCGAGTCTCTTTGTCTTGGACGTTTAATAAATCATCCCCCAAAGCTTACATTTTCGTCGCCAGTTGGCGCTAAAGTCGTGACGCACGGTCCCTATATACTAGAAACTAGACCAAGTATTATAGAATTCTAAACAGTCAAATTAGCTAAAAATTCTAAAAAAAGTAAGTATTAGACATAGTTTTTCCTGCTTCCTTTAATTCTCAGTCATTTATTAGGTAGGGTTCCGTTTAAACGTAAAACGTGACTCTCGTGCCGATACAATTGTTTCTGTCAGTGCGTTGTAGGTTGCAAGCTAAATAAGATAACTTTTATGTATTTATTTTTCTTTAAATCCAAAACCATATTAAAATTTTAATCGTATGATATTTTGGGAGAGTGTGGAATTTTTCGTGGGATCGAAAATTAAAAACAAAATATTTTATTATCATGAGGTTTGAGATATCACTGGAAGATCACATTAAGCTAAATTAATCTCTTTTATTTTTAATTTCATTCACTTTAATAATAACGGTGTAGGCGGGAATCAAAGTACACATTGTTACAAATTGTTTGTTCCTATCGTTATTTCCAAACCACTTAATATAAAATTATGAAAAATTCTACAAATGCATTCATTCTCTCCTTATCAACGAGACATGAAAAAGAATTTGATTTCTCAAAATGTCGACCTCGGTCTGCGATTCCGACTCGCACTTGGTTGGATTTTTTTATGCACTACTTTTTCTGCTGCATGTTTATGAAAAACATCCAAAATCCATATTATTGGCCTGTGACTTGATTGAAAGATTCTTTTAAAATGAATTTAATTTACTTTTATTTCCAAACTAAGGAACGTTTTTTTCTTCTTAAAAAGAACCAAGTAAAAGATCACAATCGATTAAAAATGTTTATTCTTAACTAACATAAGAAAAAGTTTTATTTTTGTATTAAAAATAAACTTTACATTTTAAATTCGAATGTCACAATGGCAAAATACTAAAGAACCAAGCTATAAATAATGAAGTTGCCCTGGTAAAGAGGTGAATACAGGCGGGGTGGGTGAGGCGGAATGGTAAATATTTCCGTCTCACGGAAACTTTGTCTGGAATATTAATTTTAAAAGTTACAAATTTAATTGCTCACTAAATATTCACCTTTTTGATGATAGATTACCGGTTGTCCCGTTATTTATAGTGCACTCATTTTCATTTACGTATATTTCACCAAAGAAAGAGTGGATTTCGTGCGTTTGATAATTTGGGTAGTAATTTCATTCTTAGACATTAATTTTTCTTCCCCGCACTACTTTTTCTTCCTTCCTGTTTATTTTTAGCGTATTTTTCTGCACGCACTAATTTTTCTTCGCGTGAAAAATTCATCCTCGAGCAATAAATCTTCATGCTCGCACTACTTTTTACATTTCAACTTTTTAATCATGATTCAGGAACATAAATAATACAATTAATAATATTTTTAAATTAAAAGACATTTTTTGAATCTATTCGTATAGAATATTCGTATTTACTATATTTATCGTGTTTTCCCTGAATGCACTAATTTTTCTTCCGCAATGGAAATTCTTACACAGGCATTTACATTTCAGTTGTTTAACCATGATTCTTGAACATAAATATTAATAAAAATACAATTAATAATATTTTTAAATTAAAATACATTTTTTGAATATATTCGTGTTTACTATTTTAATCGTATTTTCCTGGATTCACTAATTTTCTTCTTCGGAAATTCTTCCACAGGCAACAATTTTCTTTTTACATTTCAGCTGTTTAACCATGATTCATGTTTAAAAATATTAATAATATAATCAGTAAACATTTATTTGTTTCTATTTCTATGGACTATTCGTGTTTACAATTTTTATCGTATTTTTCTGGATGCACTAATTTTTTTCCTCATGGGAAATTCATCCTCAGGCATTAATTTTTAATGTATCGCACTACTTTTTACATTTCAGCTGTTTAACTATGATTCATGTTTAAAAATATTATTAATAACATTTTTAGATTAAAACAATTTTTTTTAACTATTCCTTTGCTCTCGGATGACTATTGCTCAAATATTGTACATTTTATGATTTGATTCGAGTTCATCCTTTTTAAATATGAATTCGTAGGTATTTGAACTTCAGGTAAAAATCAAAACAGAAATTAATTCCAACAGCGACGTTTTTCTTTTTATTTGAGATTTATTCAAGCTTCTACAATAAATTTATTGTTTCACTTTAGACTTATTAAATAAACAGTCTTGTTGCTGCATATAGTTCAGAATACAATTATATTTTTGTATCAGTACCTATAGTTAAAGATGTACCTATTTGTTTTAGTGTTTATTATAAAATAAAAATAAATTAAAACAGTATTTTTTTCATACCCAAAAAGATGAGGTTTCCGTTTAATTGTTTCAAATAAAATGAAATTACTCAGTTTGGCATTTGTAATTAAGACTTTTATTTTTTCGCACAGCATAAATCATTTGTTTTATATTATAATAAAAACAAGCCTCATATTTATTTTTTGCAAAAAATAAAAATATAAATTGCACGAAATAAAGCTTAATTTTTAAATGAGACCAGAATAAAAATACATTCCTCGTTGCATGTACTAATATTATATTCTTTTGTTAGCCAGAATGGCAAACTTATCTGACTATTTCGAATTGTACTTTTTGAGGTAAATTGACACTTCATCACAATTTATTTTATAAACCGATTATTCAATTTAACATTATTTTTTCGAATTCTGCCTATACCTTTAGAAGAATACCCGTTGCAAATTAACTGGACTTGTTTACTCACTGAATATCTCTTTTAAAGCCGCATCAAAAATTCCAGTTAGATGTTTTCGACACTATTGGGATGGTTATAATAAACCAATAGAACTCAAAATTTCAATGCTCAACGTTTCCAACCCTAATTGTAGAGTAGTTTCTAAGTGCTGAAGAAAACTTTTTTGGAGACTGCAGACTATTTCTCCACTACTTGAATTATGGGTCGAAACGTGCAATCCAAAAAAAATATATCTCTTTAAAAATGTCTCAATCTAGGTGGTTTTAATAAACAGCTCATCCATCTAGCTATTAAAAATCTTGGTTCATTATAGTTTAGTCAGTCTGACTCAGGTGTTTTTTATTGGATTTTTTTTGGAATTGATTGTTAGGTCCATAGGAATAATATAGAGTGGAAGACTACCGAATATCGAAAAGCGCTCTCTAGCGACTCGGAGAACATTATTCTTAGTCCTTAAGAGCTATTCAAAGATAACAGTCAAAGGACATTCAAAGGCTTTGTCATAGATAAAAAAATTCCTACGGGCTTTGTGCTAAACGTTCATTTAGAAAATTTTCCAACGGACAAATTTATAGATTAAAATATTATTAAATATGCCTAGTTCTCGACGTCAATGTTTTGAGAAAGGTTGCTTTCCCGACACAAAATCAGATAATGAACATACTTTTTTAAACGACCTAAAAATCCTGAAATGTAAGTACCCTATATAAAATTAACTAGTAATTTATTTCTTTGATTTTTATCTTTTAATTCTTTAATAATTTGATTATAGAGCTAAAGAGAGCGGTTCCCGCCATTTTATTGCCCATTCCGAACCGCCAGAGAGCTCTGTAACTCGTATATGGTAAAATACATTGACTCCTTATGAAGCCTTCCACTCTATATTACTCTATGGTTAGGTCTTATAGGCTGATTCTCTAATTAACAGCAATGTATGTATTACCTTTTTCAAGTTAAATGACTCTACTAATACATTATATCGTGTACATACCTGTACATGCATAAAAGTTGAAAATATCGTTATATTCATAATAAAATATTATTTTTCTATTTATAAATATTATTTTTTTTATTTTTCAGCCCATTAGCATTGCCTGGATGAAGGCTTAAGTACTAAAGCCATATTTATTTAATATTTTAAGTCTTTCATTTTTCTCTAGGAAGATTATTATTATTACGACATAAGTGCATGAATTATGGAATGCTAAGGAAAAAATCCATTTGCAGAGAGGATCGTCAGAATTGAAATTAAAACGTTGACAGTAATCCGATGTGAAACGACAGCAGCGGAACAGCAGTTCATATTGAATTGCAAAGGGGAGAAGAAGATGACGCCCAGGTCATCAAACATTAGACGGCCAGAACTAATCGCCTTAATAAAATCGATCAACCGTGTCTAGGAATTTATGGCTGATCGAAGCAAATTTAGAGTAGAATTCTATATGAATAAATGATTAAAAAAATAACAAACCCATGATCGTTCTGTATTTAAGAATAGGTAGGCATTTTGAAGTTTATATCTCTTCTAATCCAACTCCTCAGTGTTTTTAACCTTTTTACTTTCACATTTATATTCTATAGAACCAAGGTCCTAGTATGTACAAAAAAAGAACCAACGAGACAAGAATGCATCAAAATTAACCAAGAAAACCTAGAAGGAGTTAAGGAATTCCGCTACCTAGGAAGTAAAATAACATGGGATGGGAGGAGCGAAAACGAAATTAAATCAAGAATTGCCCAAGCAAAAATGGGGTTTAATTCAAAACAAAAAACTACTATGCTCCTCCTCAATCAGCTTAGAAAACAGGAAGTTGCTATTGAAGACATATGTATGGAGCATAGCCATGTACGGGTGTGAAACCTGGACAATTAGAGAAGCGGAGAGAAAGAGATTAGAGGCTTTTGAAATGTGGTGCTACAGAAGAATGATGAATATCAAATGGATGGATAAAATTACAAATGAAGAAGTTCTTGGAAGAATCGGAGAAAGAAGAACTTTGTGGAAGAGTCTGAAGAAGAGAAGAGGTCAGATGATGGGGCACACACTGAGACATGGGGGACTGCTTAGGGGATGGGGGGAAAGAAAAGGGGAAGGGGAAGACCCAGATTAGAATATTTCAACCAAATAATTGGGGATATGGGATGCCAGACATTTAGAGAGGTCAAACAGCTGGCGGGGGACAGAGTCGAGTGGAGACGGATTGTTGCATCAAACCAGTCTTAGGACTGTATACTCAATGATGATGATGATTCTATAGAATATAATGGGGAAGTATTGCGATGGCCAGTCTGGGTCCTGACTATTTGAGAGCTTGTATCTCAGAGATGAAAAAAGTTCATTTCATTTTGTAACTTCTAGGTGGAAAGAATCGATGGCCTTAATAGTTGGAAATCGGATTTAGGACATAAGACCGGAAATTGTGGTCCCCGGAGGCCAAAAAGTGGGTAAAAATCCATTGGTCAGTGCATATGTACGTATGTATGAACCTCCCTGCGTGTTCGCAACCATAAGTCTCAGAGATACGAAATTCGAAACTTAAGCTCGATATAGGCTAGAAGGAGTAAAGCAAGCTGGAAATCGGAAGACCGGAAGTGTTCATTTACATGAAAGATTTTTCGTTTTTTTTTTCACAATAACGACTTCTAATGATTTTTAAAAAATTAGTGTATTTATCAAGTGTCATGAGTTTTTAGCTGTGTCGAATTTTTAATCCGATTGAAATAAAGAAGTAAAGGTGTAAATTAGGAGTGTCGCGATGACTTCAAATAAATAAAAATGTGAAAGTCGTGTGGTGAACACACCAGTTGATTTATTTTTTAAGGTTCCTTTTAAAAATTAAAGCGGGACTCTATTAATCTCACTCCAATGTTTTGTGAGTCTGTCAAGAGCATTGTTGCTCGTAAACTAAATAGCATATAAACTTGACATTTATGTGTTATATTTTATGTATTCATGCCGGAAATCCAAAATCTTATTAAATTTTTTATCGAATGATTATTTCGGCAAGGGTGAACTTTTATGGGGTCAAAAATAAAAAGTATTTTTTTATAATTAATGTATATATCATGTGTGATATATCCCTATAAAGATCTCTTTAAGTAGAATTATGTTTAATTTTTTAAAATTCATTTCGATATAAATTGACGGTGACCGAGCATCAAAATATCTGTTTTTAAGTTTTGAAATGTCTTGACTTAAAATTATGAAAGAAACAATAAATTCACTCGTTCTCTCCTTATCAAAGAAAAACAGAAATGAATTTTATACCTTAAGTATTTTGGGAGTTATAAATTAGGGAACTCTCGGTATGCAACCAGACTTGCATTTGGCCGCCTTATTTCGTTTAAAGATAAATTTATCCTTTTTTTTTTTTTTATTTTAGGTTAAAAATAAAATAAAATGAGAGAGTCTTCTGTTTTTTAAATAAAATAATTTTTAATTATTTCTAGAGACTATAGTTTCGAAGGCATTGCCTTCATCATCAGTCTATCACAAATATTTCAAATTAGTTACAAATTAAGATTTATACATAACCTAAAATAAAAACAATTCTGTTACCATCGACAGTGAACTCTTTATTCAACTAACAAATTTATCCATTGTAACTTAATGGATTGACATGTTATTAGGCCTTTTGTATTCGAAATATTGCAATATTCAACAAGTAATTTAGATGACGGTGAAATTTCCTTTTTTAGGTTAGATGTTAGATGCCTTTTTCTTTGGAACTCTTCATACAAGCTAACTAAGTAAAGTTCTTATTGAAGGAACAACATCCATTGAGGGGTTTATCATAACATCAAAAAATAAAACAAGAATCTTACATAAAGAGAAATCAATGAGTTTGTACTATGCTTGATGCAATTAAACATACCAAGTATAAATATGTATTTATATAAAATTTATTAGTTTGAGACGTGCGTTAAACATAGAGGCAGCACTACTGCCGAAGGTAGAGGTCTCTTGTGTTTATTTATTCAAATAATTTGGGAAGAATTGGGGGAAATATTGTATTATAGTATATATCATAGATAAAAAGAGTGCACGGAGCCTAGGGGGCCGTGAGCGAGTCTCTTTGTCTTGGACGATTAATAAATCATCCCCCAAAGCTTACATTTTCGTCGCCATTTGGCACTTAAGTCGTGACGCACGATCCCTATAGTTTCGAAGGTTTAACCTTCATCATCAGAATTTTAATTCGAAATATTTTTTTTTACTATTGAAAAACTGAGGGTGAGTGGACTGATTTTTGTTTCTTGATTGTATTGCAATTGTAAAGTTTTATGTGTTTGTACTTTTTAGACTGATGATGGCTTGAGAGTATCGGCCGAAACTGTCTCCCAGTTTAAAATAAAAAATTGATAAGGATATAGAAGATTTTGTGTTTTTTTTAAGAGTCTTTTTCCTCTTACGAGAACCTGATAACTGTTCTCACGGCTTTAATTGCCTCATTTGTGATCAAATAAATAATAAAAAAACATCATAGTACTGCTATCTAGAAATATTTTATTTCTTATTTATCATTACCATTCTGTATAATCTTTGTAAAGTATATAATTAATTAATTTAAAAAAAAAATTCACTTGTATTGAACCGATTTTGAAAATCACATTTTTGAATTTTCAAATTCAAATTTATAACAATAGAAACAAATAAATAATGGAATTGCGACTTTTGTTAATGTCGTAAAACATGTCTTTTGTATTTTATATTAAAATAAAATCCATTGTAAAGAAATTTAATTATGTTATAATTAATTAATCTGAGAATATTTTTAATATCTCTTAATCAACTTATACTTTAAATGTGGATGATTCTCTTATGGTAAATATTTTAATTTATCGATTAATTTTTAGTCGTAGCATGTTTATTGGTTATGTTTTATACTTAAATTTAATATAAATTAAATAAGAATAAATCAAAAGCTGTGTTCTCTGGTTGATGCAAATAAATATACACACATTTACATAAGATTTTACCCTTTTTATTTAAATGTATTTATTTGAGACTATATCTTCAATCCGATTATAAATATTAGGTAGGTATATTTTAACCTTTAAGCCAGTGTTTTTCAACCTTTTTCATGACGCGACCCCTTAATATGAAAAAATTCTCGCGACCCCTCTCTGTTTGAGAGACCCTGCTCTCGTGGCTGAGTGTACAATTTTTCGTTTTTTTAACCATATAGTAAATAACACATAAAAATGTCAAAGTATTGATTTATTTTTTATTTTAATAAATCATGATTTAAATTAATAAAAAAATATAATTAATTAAAAATGTATTATAAACCAATAAACCTACACAAATTCAATAGAGCCGGCCCGTTAGGCACACCGGCCTGAGAGGCCCGGCTCGTGACTTTTGTACAATTTTTTCATTTTTATTTTTTACCATATAGTAAAAACACATAAAAACAGTAAACAAGTATTGATTTATTATTGAGGCTGCGCGACCCCCTTATAGAGGCTTCGCGACCCACAGGTTGAAAAACACTGCTTTTAAGCATTACTAGTAAGTTGCAATTAATTACAAATTTTGGTTCAAATTGGGCTTATTCAATATTCGAATTCAAGCTTAATCAATTTCAAGTTGATGCTCGAATGACAAACAAATACGTGGACTCTGCTTATCATGGGTTACTCCGATTGATTAGCCGAAAAAATTCGTTTTGATTCTTAAGTATGAATCAACTCTCAGAAAAGCGGGAACATCTTTTAAAGAATCTTACAGTTTGTCATTCCTTTCGAGAGTAAAGAGTTAAAAAAGAATGATAAAATTTAGAAGAGAGCTATGCCTCGCATGGTTGGTCCTGAATTACCTGTCACATCTCAGCTAACACAGTTTCCCCAGTTGATATCGCATAAGATGCACGCAGCACGGGGCTAGTTGTTGATTCCGACGATGAAGTTATTAGAGGCAGCCGCTCTCGGAAACAAAAACATTCCAACTGTCAGACGGCCATCAAGGTAGCCTGAACCACTCAGCAGGTGTCAGCCGGAACTGATTAAATTAGACGAACATGAAAAGAGCAGCCGCGCCAAGCACATCTCTCCGGTATCACTCAACATCAATCTGGCTAGTGACGGTGCAGATAACAGAAACAATATTTAGAAAAATTTCATTAATTTTTCTTATGAAACTAGACCTAGATAATAAAGTCATACGTGACTCACATCTGAAAAAGGATGATGAATTCGAGGTCGTTTGAACTGTGTTATTCGAATGTCAAGTTTCTAACCTGAAGAGATTTAATCTCCAAGGGGAAAAATATGGAATCATAACTCACTGAGAATAATCGTATACATAAAGACGAGAGGAAAAAGGATTAAAATGATGAAATCTTCTAAGTGTAATACCTCGGAGATTTTGTGGTTAGGAATAATGCTAATATTAATTATGGGTATTAGTTACTATAATCTGTCAGATTTTAAGTCCTTAATTAACCCAAGAAAAGAAAGAAGTAAAATTTAAAATCAGAAAATTTTTGAAATGATTATTTTTTTTGTAATTTTTAATACACTTTTAATTAGAATATTGTTAAAATAATTGAAATTAGAATTTCGGAATAAAAAATATATCTAAACAGATACATGGAGAGCTTTTGAATGGTTATAGCTATTGAGCTGAAATTCATTAGAGTTACTATTCATAAACTACATCTTATTGGAAAATATCAGCTTTCTAGCTCAAAATGTCCGAAGACAAAATTCTACAATTCTCAAAAATTCACAGAGAGCTTAGGTCCCTACTGATTATTGAAAAAATCCCATTTTTTCTTCAATTTATTTTAAAAAGTTTTCTTGATATTTCTTGATTTCTCTCTCGGAAAATATAATTTCGAACCCCATGTGAGATGCCATTACAAAAGCCATTCACGAATATTATTTAATAGATAAATTTTTTTTTTTTTTTTAAATCCCAACCCAATAAGAAAACGAATTCAGAAGAAATCAACAGAAGGGCCCCTACAAGATCATTCTGACTGTCAGTCAGATTGAATCAATCCGACTGTCATTCGTTACTTCAATCATGCAGAACCCTACACGATCATTCCGACTGACAGTCAGATTGAAGTTTTTTGGCTCATTCTACAGTGACAAACGTTTTAAAATCAAGTCCTTAGCACTTAACTGGTCGCCGGTATTAACAAATACATCTATGATATCTTCATCTAAATGTTCTTCCATGGCTGCTTAGTAAAATGATAATATAAACACTAATAAGGTCCTCTTCACACTTTAATGTATTCAAGTAATTCAAGTAAATAATTAATTTTAAATTATTATTGATTTTTTGATGAAATTTGATTCCATTTTCAAATAATAAAATGAAAATCTAACTAATAATGATCATATTACATAATTATCAAATTCATTAAATATTTGAATTCTTAAAATTGTATATGTGCTCTCTCGACTGATGAAAAGAATGACGGTACCATTCAGACTGCTCCCCCCTCCTTATTGAAGCTCTGATTTCTGGAAATCCGTCAATCTCGTTCATCAGTTCATCAGTCCCACCCCTACAAGCTCAAGTGGAATGTCAATCATAGACAAGACTGACAGTCAGAATGATCGTGTAGGGGCCGCCTAAGAATTTACCGAATTCAGAAATTTTCCAAAATAGAAGATTAGCAGCATTGGCTTCTGAACGACTCCAAATGGTAGTCTTGGATTCATCTAAAATTCTTACTACTTTAACTCTACTTAATTCATCTCATTTCTACTTCTGTTACTAGATATGATCTTCTATTAGCTATCCGAAAATTCCAGGAGATATATTTGTCATAATTTTTTCCAATCCTAAGCCATTATCATGGTAATATAATAATTTTCCGTCTCTTTTAGTAATGTATTGGATAGGCACCAAGTACCGAAGGGGTTCTTAATTGAATCCGCCTGAGTGAAGTCCAGGTGAAGTACTCGGAGGTACAATAAATTATGTTGTGATAGTCTAATAGAAGGTTGGTTGATGCCTCAAGGCGACATGTGTTTTTAATTTGAAATGCTCCTCCTCTTCTTTCTCTCTCTTGCTCAGGAGAACAGCATTAAACGATTTTCGTTCTCTCAAATACTTAGCCTAATAGCTTCTTCAAGAATTCCATTTTTTTCTTCTAGAAGAATTTATTTTCTCGGATATTTATTGAATATGAACAAGACAGGATATATACTGAAAAAAGCAATTAGATCTAATATCGAAACCAATTTCGTGGTAGAGTATTTTTATTCGTTTAAAATTCACTAAAATTAAAGCGCACAGCTGTGCGCAGGTCAAGTTCGAGCATTGGGCTTGGCTGTAAATGCTGTACGCTATTTACACGAACCATTTCGAGCCAATTTCGACCTCCTGCAGCTCGAACCCAATTTAGATACAGAGCTGAAATTATACACATGTAATTATGTAATCCATCTTGAGGAGTGTACCAAATTTCAATAATATAGCTTAAATGAATTCTGAGATATGGACCTGAGAAAATAGCTAATTTTGGCACTCATCACTCACTGACAGGTCATCAAAACCATAGGGTACTTCCAATCATTCCAGCATCATGAAATTTCGCCTGCTAGTAGAGTTTGTGAAACAAACAAAGGAAAAAAACAAAAAATCCAAACTTTCTATCTTTCAACCCCTTCAAAATGGGGGAGGGCCAAAAATGAAAATTATATCCCGTTGGAACAAATATAAAATATATATGAGGATATATTTCTATGGCATCGGAAGATAATGCCAACTTAGCCAAACTCCTAAGTAAGAAACATCTACTTTTTATTTTAATTTTATAAACATAGGTGTACTGAACTAGGGGAAATTCCCTCAGTTTTGTGCCTACCTCCACGAGTAATGCTCTTACCTAGATTCAGCACAACTTTTATATTAAATACATTATGTAAACAGATATAAGGTACATAAGAGGAGAAACCTTCTGGACAGAAGTTCCTGTACACCTCTTTATGAATTCTACACTAGGCTTCATAAACCTCTAACATAAATTCGCACTGATTATGAGATATATGTAAGTAAATATATTAAATCTTTTCTATTGATGTTTGGAGAGAATACCAGCCCTGAGAACAGCTCATAATGAGGCTCAATTTTAATCTCAGAGGGTTGCTCTCGATTTGCCAGGGGTAATAGCTGGCCTATTGTTTCTCTGACTATGTCTCTATGTTTAATGTTTAATCAATGTATTATTCATGCAGACAGACATTTATTTGACACAGGCTATAATAGACATTCCTTTCTTGCTTCTTCTAACAATGACGAAGAAAAATGAGCAAGCAGTAGGCATTAACATTCTCTAGACACTCCTTGAAAACGACAACAACGACAAAAAATGTATATTTACATAGATATATACTTGCAAAATATTATTATAATTCAGAAGAACTTACTTTATTATTTATCTATTTATTTATTTTTATTATTTTCATCAACCTGCAGAATTAGTTGGCCTTTAAAAAATATTTTATAGAAACAAAGTGGAGTATTTTTTTTTTTTTTTTTTTATTTATGAATGATTTATTTAATTAATTATTATGAACAGTTTCGTTTGAAGCATGAGACTGTTTTCAGCAATGTATTATAAATAAAGAAATTTAAATTATCTTCTTGATAAAGCTTTTTGAGAATAGCAGATTTCCTATATATAAATTAAGGTTTTGTCTGCACTGGTCCAAATACGCCAAATTTTGGTTGCACACGTTACAAGCAAGTCATGAACGAAAAACAACCTCAACAAAATTCCTGTCTATCTGTCTGTCTGTATGTTTGCGTAGGTTTCCGCGAAAAGTTGCTCCGATTCCATAAAAACGGCTGAAGGGTGTGAAATTTCATATTTGGATCAGATGTCTTCTAACTTACGTTTTTAGCTATATAACGTTTTGATATATTTTGACCCCAAAAGGGGGTTTTTAGAGGAGCGCACGCATGATAATTATCAAATAACTCCTAACCTGACAGCCCTACGGCAAATTTTGTTTTGAGCAAAGTTGTAGGAGATGTGATTTTCTGACAATTCTTTGTTCAAAAAAATTCTCCCCCAAATAAACCACCCAAAAAGAGGAGATTTGGGGGGGGGTGCAAAAATGTAAGTATTTGTTCTTTGGATGCGACTCAACCAAATTTTGTATACATAATCTGTTGCAGGCCTCTAGAAGAGCTAGAAATTGCAAAAACTAACCACCCAAAATGGGGGGGGGTCAAAAAATAAAAATTCTTGCCCTTAGAGCCAAACTCAAACCAAATTTTCTATACATAATCTGTGAGTCACTATGAAGGCTAGAAATGCAAAAACAGGGAAAAGGGGGCTGGTAAGGAGAGCCCGGGGTGTCGTGAGGAGGATTCGGAGTAGGGTGGGAGTTCAGGGGGTGGTATGGGTGGAGTCCAGAGGGCTAGGAAGGGGTGGTGGTGCAAGGTTGATGAAGTGGAGGGGGGTCCCCAGAGGCGTGTTATAACTAATCTGATAATATTTTTGTTATTTTTTAATCAATCATACTTTAAATGCGGATGATTCTCTTCTATGGTAAATATTTTAATTTATCGATTTATTTTTTAGTCGTAGCATGTTTATTGGTTATGTTTTATACTTAAATTTAATATATAAATTAAATAAGAATAAATCAAAAACTGTGTCCTCTGGTTGATGCAAATAAATTTACATAAAATTTTATCCTTACTATTAAACTGTATTTATTTGTGACTATATCTTTGCTTTCAACTTATTCAATCCGATTATAAATGTTATATTTCTTAAAACTTTAAGCATTGCTCCTAATTGCATTTAATTACACATTTGGGGGTCAAATGGGGTCTTATTCATTATTCGAATTCAAACTAGTCAATTTCAAGTTGATGCTCAAATGACAACAAATATAATATTTATTGTAAGATACAAGACATAGCAAAGTCTTCGAAAAATACCGTCTTATATAAATAAATTTATATAAATCTCTGAGGTACCATATATCTTTAATTCTAATTATTTATTTATAAATGTGTAGGCTGTAAGTATATTTATCAAGCAAATGACAGTCTCATTTATTTTTATAAATTTCAACAACACAGCTATTTTCGGCAAGAAAAACTTAAATAAATTGACACGTTCTGATGTGGCCATCCACTTGACTTTACCATACACTTCTGGTTGAGTTTGGTACAAGTGCCTAGATTTTAATTTTTTGGCCCTACGACCCCCCCCCCCCCCATTTTGGTCGGTTAGTTTTTGCATCTTTAGTCTTCTGGTAGCCCACTGATTATGTATACAAAATTTGGTTGAGTTTGGTCCAAGGGCCTAGATTTTCATTTTTTGACCCCCCCCCCCCCAATTTTGGGCGGTTTGTTTTTGCATTTTTAGTGTTCTGGAGGCCCACTGATTATGTATACAAAATATGGTTGAGTTTGCTCAAATGGCCTAAATTTTTATTTTTGCCCCACCCTCCTCATTTTGCCGCCAGAAAAAAATATTTTCGTTATTATAAGGTTCATTTTATAGTATATTTCATTTTTCTTGTTTTTTTTAGTTTGAAAATATTATAATTTTTTATTTTTCTTGTTATTATCTTGAAAAATATACTTTTTTCTATGTTCACTTATTAGAGCTTTTTTGTAGACCGAAATTTTTTTAATCAAAATAGTTTCAGCCGTTTTTGAGATATTTCGAAAAACAAAAAAAAAAACAAAAAAAAAACACTTTTTTCATCCATGATTACAATACTTGACCATACCCTGTATGGTAAAGTAAAATTATAGTTTTTTTAATTCGTATTTATAAAGTTATAATTTCTTAAATAACGAGATACAAAAAGCCAATTATATCAAAATTCACTACAAGTCACGAATTATATTAAGTTTTATAATTTTCTAAATTAATCCGTAATTAAATTTACTTCTATCATATTCTCATATCAGCTTAGGATTAAGAACCTTTTTCTTGTTTGTGTGTTTGTAATTTAATTTCAAATTCAAAACATCCTCTAAGTAAATAAAAAATATGTATATACCTATATATAAATACTTTTTTGTGTGTAGTTTCCTTAACTAATCTGAACACAAAATGGTGTGCGAAAATGCTTTCTGTTTTCGTGAATCCTACAGTGAGAGAAAGAGAGTTTCCACGCAAATGAACTGGCGCCGGCGGACGCCAGCTGCATTGCAGACTCTTACCCCTCTATCTCTGTCTCACTCTGCACCCCAAAATAGGGCCCACCAAGGATCGGCGGGGGGGGGGGGGTGCACCGGGGCGACGAAGGCCATTTGTGTGCGGCAAAATCCGCAATAGATGGATATTTGTATCACATAACAAAATACGTGTCTAACTATAAATTTAGTCGCAAATGTTTTCTTTTTCACTTGAGCTTTCGAAAACTTCCCTTATACACAATCAATGATGTGAATAAAAAAAAGTTCTTATTACTTTATGATATATTGACATTTTACAAAAATGCCTTTCTATCTGAAAATTATCAACTTTTTTTTCGAAAACCTTAATCAATATACTCACTAAAACTTTTTTTATAGTTCCAGTCAGGGCCGTAAACTAGAAACACTCTTGACAAAAATATAATACTTTTAATTCTGTCTCTATTTAATTATTCTTCTTAGGCCAGTTGTATGTCGGTTGGTAAACTTCTTTAAACGTTAGCAAAGGGTAAGATTGACAGACACTTTCATCTGATTGGCCATCCCACCCTTTTACACTTTGCCAACGTTTAAAAAGAGTTTACCAACCGACATACCTGGCCCTTAGAGTGCCATACCCGAAACGGGCGTCGCTGCTTCCTCTCCACATATACCTGTGCTGAGTGTGTTTAGTTGTTTTACACAGACATACGGACCTCACTTTTTAACGCCGGTTCCTGAACGGCTAATTTGGAGAGGTTTACTAGGCAATTATACTCTTGGTAGGTTGCCATTACTTTCCAAGAGGAGGCGATTTCAAATATCTATCTGCCGAGGACTCGGTCTTGAACCAGCGAACTTTCGAGTCAGCGACCGACGCTCTAGCCACTGACCCACAGTTTAATTTATATAAAACAACTTTATTTTAAAGCTGCGGTCGGGGAACCGGGGTAAATTATGGTAACAATGAAACTATCGGGGGTAATAAGGACATTTTTAAAATTTTCTATTATAGTATTTTTTACTTTGATAGCTTTTTAATAGTTGATCATCAAAAACATAATCTCGTAGATAAATTTAAAAATTCTTCATGGATTGCATATCTCGCATATTTAGTCGACATTTTTGAGCAAAGAATTGTCAAGGGAAAAATATTAATGTCATTTCAGCCAGAGAAAAGATGTCTGCATTTGGGGCAAAACTTCTGTATTGGAGACAAAAAGCAGAACAAAACAAGATAGCTTTTTTTTCAAAGTTAGCTTTGTTTTTGGAAGTTTTCATGTGAATTCCAATTAATTCAATAAATAATATACATTTATCTTGCTTTTTTTTGCTTTTCAGAATGTAGGGGTAACAGCGACCTACGCAAAAATATTTTGCGGTAATTACTAAAAAAGTTCCCCGACCTCTGTTCTAAAGTATTAATTTGTAATAGAAGACATGGTATTTAACTTATAGTCGTAAGTTGTGCACCCTATTTTCTTAACAGTTTCGTTCAGGCATTACTAAATAAGAAAATTATTCACAATTCTGTAGATGTTTTTAAATTTCCTGAGCTATTATCAAGTATTGTTAAATTTCCAGAGTTATTATCAAGTATTGTTAAATTTTCAGAGCTATTATCAAGTATTGTTAAATTTCCAGAGTGATTATCAAGTATTGTTAGAATTTCCAGAGTTATTATCAAGTATTGTTAAATTTCCAGAGTTATTATCAAGTATTGTTAAATTTCCAGAGGTTATTATCAAGTATTGCTGCGTAAATAAATGCATAATGGTCCTGTAATCTTTCAAATATTACTTTTTAGAAATTCCTATAGTTACCATCATCAATTTAGAAGTGATGTTCATGTACACAGGGGCCAATGTAATCATTTTGAGAAAGGGTGAAGGTAGAAACGAACCCTAACTGATGGGTTAACACATTGAAAACGAAATTGTGAGTTGAGCGGGTCAACGATTCTAATCTGAAGACAGCTACAAATCTTGTTTTAAAGATTTTATACTCAGAATTACCTATTTTACTTACGGAAAGTGGTGTAGGTTATAGGTGAAACATGATATTAATGAATAAACTAAAGGGTGTGTAGTTTCACAGTGAATGAAATAAAACTCAAAGAGGTTTATACAAACTCAATATATTTCGGATTATTAGTCCATCATCAGGAGTTTACAGATTAAAAACGTTTTTAATCATTAAACTCCTGATGATGGACTAAAAATCCGAAATATATTGAGTCTGTATAAACCTCTTTGAGTTTTATTTCAATCACTGTGAAACTACACACCCTTTACTTTATTAATTCAGAATTATCTATCAATAGATAGTCAAGCCTTTTGCATTATCTCCTTATATCTTTATATATTTTTTTTTAATATAATAAACCTTAAAACAGAAAAAAAACAATAATATAAATCAAAAAACAATCTTGCCTTTGTAAAATTTTTTCTTATAACTTTTGATTTTCTTTTATCTCCATCCTTTTATGATGGATTATCTGTCTATAAACTTTTTTATTTGAACCATAAATAATATTCTCAATTGGGGAAGCTCAAGCAATTTTTCAGGATTTAGTTTCCTTTATATAAAGTAGTTGCCTAAATTTAATTATCTAAATATATCACATTTTCACTACTTATATTAAATAAAGACATTTCGTTATACCCATTTTTTTTTTAATTTAAATACACAAAACTTATATTTATTTTTAAGGAAATGTCTTCTGCTTTATGTGAAGTGACCAAACATCCCACATTTGGGTTTCTTGTCCCACATCGAAAATGTCCCACAAAGTGTCCCGCATTGGACAACCTTTTGACTTGTGGATTAAAAAAATTTATATTTATTAATTATTTGTATTTTTACAAAGTCTCTGGACGAGACCCTACGTTTTTTTTGTAAAACCGTCACGTGCTAAAATTCAAACTAAATGAATACTACAATTTGTGACTTTGATTGAGGCCAAGGGTTCCGTAGTCTTTACTTGATGATCCTTTGAAGACACGCTTGGCCCGAGAACGATTCAAAACTTCATCTGCTTCGGGAAAATGGCCTGCGCCTTTTTTTAGTCATACCCTTAACTGATCTGCCAATATAGTTGTCTAAATAGCAGGGGCTCCCATTATAGCTGTTAACAGACCGGAGTGTGCTTAAAAACGTTGAAGGCTATATTGCAAGTGAAGTTAAATTTCTCCAATACTTTTGAGGCATTTTGTAACAATATGAATTATTGAAAAAAGTTCATATTTCATCGCAAAAATACTAGTGTTTATATCTTTATTTGTTATGTTGATGTTTTAATTTTATGTATGACTGCTTTCATTCCATTATGGTTTACAATATATATATATATGATAATATAATAATTATTATATCACATATACCTACAATATACATACAGATTCATGTTCCACATTCCATTGTAAAACATCTGGTCCCTTTAGCTTTATGTGATTAAGTATACTTATATATAAAATATTTGAGACCATAGTTTTGAAGTCTGCCTTCATCTTCTTTCTAATAAATACAATAATAACTTCAATTCACTTATAACTAATAAATTGATATGGTATGAATATCATTTGAGGTATTTATGTATTTATATTAGATTGAAGATTAAGGCAAGCCTTCGAAACAAAAATCTAATAAATAAAATATGTAAATATTTTATTATATCTAAAAATATAAATATAGTATATATTTGTATAAAACCATCACTATTTTTTCAGTCTTAAGGGAGTGGTGGATTGAGCACTTGAGAGACTCCAGGCATCATTCAATTTTCAGACCCCTTCTAAATATCTTCACTAATTACGCTAAATATTATCACTCTATTTAATTAAAATAATTTTCAATTTTGAGAGCTTTATTTTGAGGCTCCCTGATTTATGATGTCCCAGAGCCCCTCGTGCGCCTATGCATAAATCCACCATTGCTTATAAGCTTATAGATATCAATATATACCTATCATATATCAATATACATTTATGATATTGTCAATATTCAATTTTCGATTCGCTTATAATATTGCATTTAATATAACCTTTGTATTTTAGTATATTGTAGTTGAATAGTAATTATTAATTACATAGTCATTAATGTGTCCAACTTTGATTTGCTTTTATTAAACATTCTATTTCCAATATATAATTAAATCAATTTTATGAATTTGTTTTTCGATGTTTTGACAAACGTTTAGTTAAACATTTATCAAAATTAAATTGATTAAAGGTTTTTTTTATTAACAATCATTGAAATCAATCTTCATATAAAAAAATTCTCTTGATAATGAAGAAAAATGCCCATCCATTAATCAATTTTTTTTTTTATTAAAAAATTAATATTTTAAAATGGTTTAATAAAATATATTTTGACTATGTATGTATATGATTTATAATCACATTTGAAACTAATGGGTTGACTTGTTAAAGTCAAAGTTCACTAAAATACAGTACTGTTAATTTTTGACCATCTAAGTCATTCTTTGTTGTTTGTTATTTTCAGCTTATTCAATCCTAATCGTATTGCGTATGAGTCTACTCATCTTTAATTGAAAATGTGAGGCCTATTGAGAAATATTGAGTTGTGACCCTTTCTCTCTGCTATAAACACAATGGCTCCAGCTCTAAATGTATGACCAGGAACTCTCAATCTGTGGAACATATACCTTTACGTTGTCCCAGATGTAAAAAAAATACAAATACATAGTTGGCCTCTATTTTTTGAATCCACGAAAATTGTGTTTATTCTTTGATCATCTGCACAAAGACGGAAATATACATAATGATTTTAACAATTTATTTAAGATGATCATGTTAAAGTTTTCTCCTATTTTTTCAAAAATAAATAAATAAATAAACAAATAAATAAATCAAAGTGTGTCATGTAAAAATCTTTAAATTTTATAAAGTGTTATCGCTTATATCGTTGACATATAAATTAAATTTAGTGGGAATTTGGATTTCTTTTTTAATTAAAACACTTTAGTTATTATTTACCAATAGTATAACTTTTTGTTTCGTAACAACTTCATCCATTTACTACTTTTACAATATTCCAGGACAGGGTTCGTTGCAATCTATAGAAACAATATAGTGCAATAACGGCAATCTAAAATCTGCGGAACCACAACAAAATATACCAACATCTATAAATAGTATTTAATATATTCGACTGAAATAGTAATATATATGTATAACTTGAAGAGTTATATATTCATTCTAATTAGATTAATTAATATATTTTTGGCGCCTTTATAAAAGGCCGATATAAAGAGGCGACTGTGGGTCAGTGGTCAGTGTGTCGGGCCGCTGTCCTGAAGTATGCTGGTTCGAGACTGAGTCATGGCAGATATTTACAGCTGCCTCCTCTTGGAAAGCAATGGCAAACTACCAAGAGTATAATTACCTAGTCAACCTCTCCAAACTAGCCGTTCGGAACCTGCGTTAAAAACTAGGTCCCGTATATCTGTGTAAAACAGCTAAACACACTCACAGGTATATGTGGAGAGGTGCAGAAACGTCAGGGAGACATGATATGGCACTTAAAGAAGAAACAATATTCCAAAAGAGTGATAACTTCTTGTATAGTATATACGTATATAGATTATAGAGCATTGCCAGCCATTAAGGGGTTAACAACGAGCCAATAATGCTAACTAAAAACGATGCTTACTTAACAAATCATATATAGTCATATTTTTTTCTATATTTTCTTCTATATGAGGAATATAAAGTTGAGGCTCGTTCTTTTTCTTCCTATATATTATAGAGAAATTCGATTCATTAAATTCAAATAAAAATAATATTTAATATTATAATAAATTTTCCTTTGATACAAAAAGATTCTACATATTTATGGAAAGGTTTTTATTTATTTGCACGAAATTTTCTCTGGAGAGAGACGGGTTGGTAGAACTTTTAATTGAAAGTAATGGAAGGTGTAATTTATTGGATTCCTTCCTCCTTTCCTTTCAAACCGACGTTTCGGAGGATTCTTGCCTCCTTTTTTAGGGTTTCAATGACCCATATATGTGTTAATTTTTTATTTCCTCACTACCCCTGGGCTGCCTTCCATTACTTTCAATTAATAGTTTTTATTTATTTTTCTTGGCCTTTATCTGTAAAAATAATGAAAGATGTTTGTCCGAGAAGCCTTTGGGAGATCATATGTTATTTTTTAGTTATTTCTTTTTTTTCTTTTTTGAAAAACGACCCGACGGTTGTTGGCGTTCCTAACTGGGTGATGAATTGTCCAAAACACTGTCGGCGGGGGCTTCGTCCCCGCCCTGATAATAAACTATTTGTGTATGTATGGAGGTCATTAATCACGAAAAGAAGCAAGCCCCTTCAAATATCGGTTGTATCAAGTTGTCAACCCTGTCAATTGCAACAGCTCTAGGTTGCTTTCAGCCAATGCTTGCTCCCTTGCTTGCTTCTTCGAAACGTTTTCTTCATCCTCATCCCTCTCTCGAAATCCTCTTCAAGGAGCAGACACTAAAATTCATAACATTTCCCCAATGATTAATTATTTCCATGTTTATTTTTCCTTTCATATGTTAAATAAATTTCATTTCACTGCAATTTACAATGATTAATTGATTCACACTAAAAGGAATTGATTTCTGAAGGAATTAATCAATAGGAAATATACAAATTATACACACCGGTTCAACCAATATTATCTACTATGAAAAATTATTATTTGACCAGTTTCTGCCTATATTGCAAATCTCATGTACTCTTTAGGAGTATAGGTGTTGCATTTCTAGCCAAGTTAGGAGATAGCAACTCCTAATCAATAATATTGGGTTGCACGCAACATGTCTGGGGTTGGAAAGGCTGTTAAGCCAAAATTTGCGGTGTCTAAAAAGGGTATCCAATTTCAGACTAAACTGTGACAGATGCTTCTTAACTTCGTTATTCCTTTGGGATTCTGCCAGGGCCGTTGTTTCTCTGAAATAATATAGCAGGAGCAATTCTAGTTCAAGTCCCAGCATTCCAATTTAAACATTAACAAATAATACAGAGAAAAACATTTTATTTTCTTGTTAGGACTTTGATGGTTAGGTTGATGTACCAGAATTTTTTTTTTTTGCTTGGACCACACATTGGGAAATTAGAAAATGACCTGTTTAAGTCGTTGACTTTAGTTGATCCGAACTATTTTTCTCATCATCATTAAGTCCTAAGGTTGGTTTGACGCAACCACCCGTCTCCAGTCGGCTCTGTCCCCCGCCATCTGTTTGACCTCTCCAAATGTCTCGCATCCTATATCCCCAATTTTTTGGCCGAAATATTTTAATTTGGGTCTTCCCCTTTTCTTTCCCACCTCCCCCTCCAAGATATCCCTAAGCAGTTCCCCATGTCTCAGTATGTGCCCCATCATCTGACCTCTTCTCTTCCTCAGACTCTTCCACAAGGTTCTTCTTTCTCCGATTCTTCCAAGAACTTCTTCATTTATAATTCTATCTACCCATATTCATCATTCTTCTGTAGCACCACATTTCGAAAGCATCCCGCCGGGCACAAGGTGAATTCCAAGGTTTTACCCTTTGTCAACTTTAATAAAGACTTTACAAACCGACATACAACTGGCCCTTAGTGTCTATACAATGTCTCTCGAATGATCATAGGGTTACATTTTTGAGAGGTCAAAAATAAAAGAAAAATTTTTCATCGTGAATTAATTAATATAAGGAATCTCCCTAAAGACATCCTTAACTACAAGTAGGCTAATTTTTTATTTTATTTAATTCACACTGAAATTACGTTGTGAGAGAGCCCTAAAGTGGCAAATTTTAAGAGATTTTTGTACCTCTCTTCGTTGAGAAGGAGCTTAACTTAAAATTATTAAGACATTTCACGAATAAACTCATTCTCTTTATCAACGACAAATAAGACCGAATTTGATATCAAGTATTTTGAAATTTATAAGAAAGGAACCCTCGGTATGCGAGATCCACTTGTATTTAGCCAACTTATTTACTTTTTGGTGGACCTCTTTGAGAGGAGAAAAATTGAATGATTTCGAAAAAAGAGGTTCTAAGTGAAAGTCGTGTGTCGCACATAACATATTTTTCTGTAGATAGATTGAATAATTTTTCCAATTTATTCCTATTAAAGATTTGTATATTAATCATGATGGTGTTCAATCATTAATTTATCTTCTACCAAAATTTCCAAAACCGCAACCACAAACCGCATCTTATGCAACTTACTACTGTGTTAATTCCGAGTGTTTTTCGATTATACTTTTTTTTTATTGAATTTCCCCTCTAGTCGGAATTTTATGTCCATAAAGCGATGATGCGTTGCGTGATGCACGCATCTTCTCGACCTAACCCTGTCATTCATTCTTTCATCAATTAATCTTCTAATAAACATGAGCTGAGAAATATAGCGGCTCACGATCGACCTCCCAGCAAACGTCAATATACAATACATTCCAATTAATCATGGAAAAATAAAAAAAAATAAACATAATTATTATTAAAACTCTTTAGAGAACGGTTTCAAAACTTTATTGTACCCTCATTTTAGTTTAAGATAAAAATTTAATAGCCTCCTACAACTTCTAAAATGTTTTTATCTATATTCACAATAAACCATTGAAATCTATCTTCTCCTTAATATTAGAGATGTATTTTTTTAAATTACATTTTGAAGCTTAAAAAAGCTTAGTGCAATAATTAACAATAAATAAATAAATAAATAAAATAGAAAGATTTTTCTAAAAGCTCTGTTAAGGAGGTTCTTTCGCGACAATCCACACAAGAAGTTTTAGCCTCGTAACCACTCTATAAATATGAACGGAACTAAAATTTTAGGTTATGTTTTTTAACATGACTGTACCACTCACACTACGAAATCTCTATATGGATACACACATACTTGCCGGATCGTTTCCAAGCCATTGTGTTTATATCTCCTCCACTAAAAATAATCGCCCAAATATGTTAGTTTTTTGTTTTTTATCAAAACTATAATTTCTATTTTTTTTTTAAGTTACTCCGAATATATTATTCTAACCAATATTAGTTTTTCATCAAGATGGTGAAAGTCCTTCAATGAAAAAAAAATAAAATAAAATAATGATTATTTCCCCACCCTTTCCCTATCTACCCTATGTAAAAAATGACATTTTTAATTGCAATTATTTCATGTTTGGTGTGGTAAATCGTCTTCAAATTTTAATAGTATGTGTATTATGATTTTAATGACTTAAATTCCAAGTTTCAAAGACTTATTGAATTTTTCCATTTGTGAAAGAACTACCTTAAATATTTTTCGCCAAAAGAACTAGATATTTATTTCAAAAGTTACCAGATAATAAATAATTTTAGAGCTTAATATACAAAATTAAATTAATATATTTTCTTTGCATGTGTGTACCCACAAAAGCTATCTTGTTAATTAGCTCATTTAGATTTTTCCAAGCTTTTTTTTTAAATATTATCCGATCCGACATTACAAAAAATGTTCATTTTCAAATTCATATTTTTTTGTACATTTTACATGTTTTTTTTTTTTTTAATATATGTGTTTAGGGTTGTATCCAGGAATTTTTCCTGAAGTGCGGATTTAAATAGATCTCTCCTTTCTCTATTAAACATGTCATATTTCCAAGGGACCTTTTGCATTTTCGTTTTGTATTTTTTAGAATTTTAATTAATTAATTAAAAAAAAAACAAAAGACATCAACTTAATATCTTTCAATATTTCAAGGGAGCGGATTAAACATTAATATCCCCTTTGACTTGGGGTTTGCACTTGTTCATGGCCATCATTACAAACTAGATATACCCTTGTAGAGTTTATTATTTGTTAGTTTTAATCATTATTAAAATATATTAGCATTCCTTAAGATTATAAGTAATCGCCTTAATTTTATAATGACAACTTTTAGTATCTCTCATTAAATTTAAGCAAAATTCTTAACAAGCAATAGTTGCCCAATTAAATAAGTTATTTATTAAATTAAAACTAATTGAATTTTTTCTTTTTTTTGTTCTAGGTGAGTTCATTTACTTAAATTTGGCATGGAATAGCAGTAGTTGCATCAAACCACTCTTAGAACTCTATACTCTATGATGAAGATATTTATTTCATCATATCATGAACTGTTTGCAGTATATTCTAGTAAGTAGAAAAAACCCAACAAAAACATTTTAATTTTTTTTTATTTATAAGAAATCATTGGTATTTTAATGGCGAGAACTCCAATTTTAGAAACTAGTCTGACATTCTGAAAGCCTATTATGTCATAATTTTTTCCAATTATTTTTCTTATACCATATTTCTTATAACATTTTGCTTTCAATGCTCATTGCTAAGCGTGCTAGGGGTTGGTTAAAAATTGGCTACTAGGGAATGTCTGTTCAGCAATGAATTCTGGTGACTATGATGACTATATGATATCATAATGAAGCTAATTATTATAATTAGGAATTTTTTTAAATTTTCAGGATTATATATAGTATACATTTTAGTACAAATTTATTAATCAAAATAATTCTTTGATTCTTTGCTTTATTTTTTATTATTATTATTATTTTAACTATTTTGTTCTCCTAAACCATCTCCTGATTTTTTTTTTTTTTTTATTTAGGTTTTTGTATTCAGCTTGATATTACAAAAAAAACAACCACGGTGAAATTAGAAATTTTTCAAAAATTACATAAGGAGGTCCTTTCGCTCCAGTTGAGTCAAAAGAAGTGTAGTATCTAATATTTAATAAAATAAGTTAAAATACAAATGAACAATAATAGAATTAAAAAATAAATAGTATGAAAGCCGTAAATGTATGAAATAAAAGCAATTATAAAAAAAAAAATTAAATACAAAAGTTAGTTTGATTTATTCAAATCAGCTGATAATAAGTCTTGTATGATTTGGCAATGCGTTGTAATTAATACGGTTTATCTTTACATCCAAACATATCATTTATGTGATTTTTTAAAGTAAATATCTTAGTAAATTCGTCCCCCAATGATATATTTTATTGCAAAAAATGAAACCTGCATGTTTCAAAAAGCTAAATTTTAGTTTTATTTTAACTTTATCAATTCAACTAATAGTAGTATAATTCAAGAGAAAGAGTCAAGATCTTATAATTTTCCATAAGACTCTAAAATTAAAAAAACAATTATTATGTGTGAATGAAACTTCACCAAAGCATAGATAGAGAGTTAAACTATTATAAAAAATTAAGTTATAGTTATAATCTAATATTTTTTATTTAACATTGGCGGCGAAAGGACTTCCTTAACAATATGAAAAATTTGCAGATTTGAGACCTTTATTGAAAGAAAAGTTTCGGTTAAAACCACCAAGATTACACATTTTTAATGAGAAAATAATGCACTATGTTTCGACCATTAATTCTGTAGTCGTTTTGGTAAAAAATATTAATATTTTTTTTGAATCAATTTTCTTATTTCACTAAGGTCGGTCCAACCTGAAAAAATCTTCCTGGTGGTCTCCACATTGTCACTCCCTTTCTAATCCCCTTCAATTGATTATTTTTCTGCTTCTCGATGCGAATACAATGATGTCCTTATACCAGCTTCCTTTTTTTCTCTCTTCCTGATTTATTATTAATCTTCCTTTAACTCGAGAGCTACAGATGTTAGCGGTTTCTTATCGGCTGGATAAAAAAAGTTGCCGCGACTTGAATTTCGATTTCGTTCACTCCATTCAATCCACGTGAAGAAATTTCATCCGACTTTTAAACACTTAGAAACGAACGCATTGTCTTCTTTTTGTCCTATTCCATTCCAATTAAAGATAAAATAAAGAATAGCTAGCAATGTAAGGATTCAATCTTTATTTAAGAAACTTTTTACTTTACTATACATGGTATGGTCAAGTTTTGTAATCGTGGATGAAAAAAGAAGATTTTTTTTCGAAATATCTCAAAAACGACTGAAACTATTTTAAAAAGAACCGTGTTTGGTGGCCCTATTTTATTTAAATTGAATTGGCTAACTTTAATTATTTAAATTTTGTATCAATTATCGATCTTTTGTGTGATATGTGTATTTATAAATAGCCTGGAGTGCGTTGATCTTGAGTGGAGTGGGAACTTTGCTTCTGTGTATGTATAATGAAGGCAGGTCGAAAGACAGTATTTGAGATTGTTCTGTTGGAATAACTTGTTTTACCAGTGTAATGATTCTTAATGTAAAACGTCTGCTGGAAATAGATTTTACGTGTTTTTGTGACTTGGGTGAGTAGTATATAATCCTCATTTCCACCCTTTAAAAATTTATTATAAATGTTAAAACAAAAAATTAAAACATGCAATGATCTTTTCCAGTTGACGTGCACTGATGAAGAGCAGCGGTATAGCGCTCGAAACGTTGTAAAAATATCGATTACGTCTGCCCAAAATAAAGTAACAAATAGAAGTTGACTTTTATTTCAACTTTTTATTTTCCATTTACTGGCCCCTTAGCCAATTCAATTTAAATGAAACTATTTTGATAAAAATAATTCCGAGAAACTATCGCATTTTAAATAAACTGCAACGGATCGTTGCTAAACTTTATCCAAATTCATTTGAAATATTAATATGTTCTTGAGTAAAGTACTTTAAAATATAATTTTACTAAAAACTTTATTTAACCTTTTTTGTGGTCCTCAAGGTACTTAATTAGGATATTAAATTTCATCAAAATTGGTTAAGTCATTTTCAAGATATTTAGAAAAAACTAAAAAAGCACTGAAATAAAGTACTAATGTTTGTGGACCGATATGTACCAAAAACTAATCAGCGCTTCATTTTGTTAAACTAATGGTAGGTTTTCAATTTCATTTCAATCAGCGCAAAGGTGTGGAAAAAATCGTGGACGAAAAAAACGATAACACACACACACACACATACATACATACATACATACATACATACATCCCCACGCACTTCCAAAAAAATGGCACTTTTTGGCCTCTCGACGAGATTCCAGGTAATTTTTGGCAAAACCGTCACGTGTTAAAATTCAATCTCATTGAATACTTCAATTTGTGACCTTAATTGAGTCTATGGGTTCCGTAGTCTTTACCTGAGGACCCTTTGAAGTCGCGCTTGACGCGAGAGCGATTCCAATACTTTCTCCCATGCTTCGCATTGGATAAAGTAAAAAGCCCTTATGAGTGAACATCGAAAAAATGATATTAATTATTTTGTCAAAATTTCTTTTAGTACGTTACCAAATTTTGGGTTTCATTCATAATTAGATAAATACCTTCATCTTCAGTCTAATACAAATATTACATACGAATATTCAATACAATTCACTGATAGAAATAAATCATTGCCACCCATTTGAAACCAAAAACCCAAATGGAATATTCATGTAAACTAAAGATAAATGTAAATAAATTAATATTATATGAAATATTCATTTACTATGAGTTAAGATTTATAGGCCACTTACTCATAGTAAATGAATATTTCATATAATATTTATTTACTTTTATCTTTATTAAAGATGTTTCACTCTGCACCAACCCCACAATCCTTATTAATTATTCATGTAAACTATTTACAGAAGACCGAGGGGTGAACCGCGATTGAAATTAGGTGTACACCGTCTTTGGAATTATGTGGAATTATTTTGGAACTCATTAGATAATCTATTGTCATTTATTGTTTTCTACTTGGAAATGAAAGTGGAAGTGGACACGATTTTAGGTCGCGGTTCACCCTCGCAGAAGACTGAAGCTAAAGCCTTCGAAACTATAATCTCAAATTTAAGAATGCTTTATAATTATTGACCCTGACGAAGTCTAAAAATTAAAAAAACGAAACATTGCTTAATGAATAAATAAGATTGAAGGAGACAATAAAAGAGTGTGTCTTCTGCTGAAATTATAAATTTCTAATTTATTTATAACGAGAGCTTTGCCATGTTCATCAGTCTATTACAATTGATTCACATTAATGTATAATAAATAAAAGTTTTATTTAAGTGTGTTATTATCTTCTTCTTCTTCTTCTTCATCTTCTCTATAGGCTTTCGCCTGTTCTTCCAATAAGAAAAAAAAGAATAAAGACGTTAGTTTCTTGCTGCGATGGGGTGTGTTATTATCCAATTATTTATATCATTTACTAAATATATATTATGTATTAATAATTTTAAAATTTTTATTAATTGATAACCACTGGCATTATTTAAAACAAATTCTTTAAACCAAATAGTTAAGGTAGTTCTTTCGCTGCAATCCACACAAAAAGTTTTAGCCTCTTAACCACTCTATACATATGAACGCTGCTAAAATTTTAGGTTATGTTTTTTAACGTGACTATACTTTTTACACTACTATATTCTCTTTATGAATGGATCGTTTCCAAGCCATTGATCTTATATCCCCTCCACTAAAAATAATCTCCCAAATATGTTTTTTTTTTTTTTTTTTATTTTTTATCAAAACTACGTGGTAAATAATTTCAATTTTTTTTTAAGTTACTCCGAATATATTATTCTAACAAATATTAGTTTTTCATCAAGATGATGAAAGTCCTACAATGAAAAAAAAAATAAAATAATGATCATTTTTCCACCCTTTCCCAATCTACCATATGTAAAAAATTTCATTTTTAATTGCAATTATTTCATGTTTGGTGTGGTAAATAGTCTTCAAATTTTAACAGTGAGTTTATTATGCTTTTTATGACATATTCCAAGGTTCGAAGAATTTTTGCTTTTGTGAAAGAACTATCTTAAGTGTGCTATTATCCAATAATTTATATATACCATTTACTAAATATATATATTTTATAATTGAATGTAATGGAAGGCAGCTCAGAGGTAGTGAGGAGAGAAAAAATTAACACATATTAATTAAGGTGTAATTTATTGGAATCCTTCCTCCTTTCCCTTCAAACCGACGTTTCGGAGGATTCTTCCCTCCTTCAGGGTTTCAAATATATTTTATAATTTTTATTAATTAATAAGCACTGGCATTATTTAAAACAAATTCTCTTAATCAAATGGTTAAATTACAATTCATTGAATAAGGGAATAAAAAATACTAATTCCATCAAATCAAATAGGACATTTAAATTATTTTATCATTTCAAATGAAAGAAGGATATTTTTACTAGTCTAATAACTTTGAGTGAGTATATTTAAAGAGAGAGAGAGAGAGAGAGAGTTTAATCCACTTTTGCCCCGGTTTGCTAACTGCCTGCAGAACTATGGACAAGTTGAAAGAGGGTTTTTCCAAAGGGGGGGACGAACAAACGGAAAACCGATCCTCATCGAAAGCAGTTCAAGTTGAAACACGAACCCTGTCTGGCCTCTTGTGGTCCAACTCCGAAAATATCAACATTATGGAACATTTTAAACATTGTTTATTGGAGAGACAAAGAGAGAAGAGAACCGTCTGTTCTCAAATTATCCTCCTCTCTGAAATTCTACAAAGTATCTGTTCACAAATTTCCTCCTGCTGCCATATGCTTCCTATGTACCTAGTCAACATTCCCTATCCAACATGATTTTACTAGTAATCGGATACTGGTTTCTTTTATATGATTATATTACCTTATGAATATTTCAATTATTTTTTTTTTTAATTTAATCCTTCTACCTTTTTAATGAAGTTTAATTTCATTTCTTTCATCTTTTAATGAACATGATTAAGTAATTAAACATAAATCTTCTAAAGAGAAAATTAAATGAAGAATCCAAAAACAATTTCAAAAAAGTAAATAATTAAAAATTCAATTTGTATGTTGAAATAAGATATTGAAAACATACCTCCGAAGTTTATTTTTTCAAATTTTATTTAAAATTGAAACTAAGCAATTTATATTGTTCATCCAGGGTGTGGTTTATGCGCCCCTCTCCAGGGAAAATATGTAAATTTGAGCAGTGGTTTTAAGCTTTTGTGGCCCACTAAATAATTTAGTTTATTTTCGTAGCACCCCTAGTATTTAACGATTAATTTAAAAATAGTATTTTTATTTAATGGTTATAAAATTCGTTTTTAATTATTTTTCGAGAATCACCAAAATATATTTCGTGGTCCCCTATCTCCTCCCCCCTCCCCCGTTTACAACCAATAATGATTTGGATCATTCATGGAGAGCATTTCGAAATCAGTGTGCGAGTTCATTTGGGGATTCTTGTCATCAATTTTCAAAATATTAAGAAAAATATATTTATTTATTATTCTTCTTCTTATTTAAGTGCCATATCAGGTCCCCCTGACGTTTCGGCACCTCTCCAAATATACCTGTGCTGAGTGTATTTAGCTGTTTTACACAGATATACGAAACCTACTTTTTAACGCCGGTTCCGAACGGCTAGGTTGGAGAGGTTGACTAGGCAATTATACTCTTGGTAGTTTGCCATTGCTTTCCGAGAGGAGGCAACTGGAAATATCTGCCGAGACTCAGTCTCGAACCAGCATACTTCAGGACAGTGGCCCGACACTCTGACCACTGACCCACAGTCGCCTCTATTTATTATTATTATTATTAAAATATTATTTAACTTAATTAAAAAATATTTGCAAATAGTCAGTCAGGGTATACATATTCCCGGCTACGATAGTGCGAGAATATTTTGCCTTTAAACTTTTAATTTTGAAAAAAAAATTTATTATGCAGGCCTAAAATTATTTTTGCCACTTAAAAATGCACATTAAATTACAACTACTTAAATGCTGTTGCAGGTAAAAACATTTCATCACTTCTCGTAAATCGCTTGACATATTTTCTGTTTCAAATTCTCAAGCTTCAAATGAATTTGGCCAAAACAAAAACAAATAAACAAGAATCTTTTTCTGGATTCCATTAACTCCCAAGTAATATATTTTTAAGCTTATTTTATATATCTATTTTTTAAATTTATTTTCATTAAAATATTGGTCAACTTAATTCTCTCTCTGCCTGCCTGGTTATCTAACTTTCAGGAGTAGCTACGTTACAATCTTAATGGCTATATTTCTTTCAAGGGGCATATTCACAGATTTTTTACTTTTACTAATTAAATTTGAGTGGGGTATAATCAACATAAAAGGGATTTGAAGGTTTATAATATTAAGCCATCAACACAGTATAAACATGTTTCGAACTAAGATTATAAAACATTTTGACTTGATTTTGGTTGGAATTTAAAATAAAATTTAATTTTTCAAAAAAACAAACCTACAAAAACAAAATCGAATAAAATTTATATAGTCGTAAAACTATGCGTCTCCTGAAGCTATATCTATCTGTATATAAAATATCCTATATTAACCCTAGCGGGGGGTGTTCTATAAAGTCACTCTCACTTTATAATCCACCTTAACATTAAAGATTTATTAGCCATATTTTATCAACGAATAAAATTCTACCTTGACTAAAATTAAAAAAATGCCAGTGACTGTTCATAGATATATTCAGACCTAGGCATATTTTAAGCATACCTATTATGTACTGAGACTATTTTCAAATTTTCCAAGTATTTTACTAATTTACTTGTATAATTAAAATTTCAAGTTAATTCAAAAAATACTTTAAAATACATTTCTTTCATTAATTAGTGAAAAATATTTTAAATTTATTCAACCAACTTACATGAAATTGATTTTTATATATAATTTATAATTTTATTATTACCTACTTTAAAATATAATACCTGGAACCACCGAGCGATGCACGGTAACCAAATTAAAAAAAATACAAATATATATAGTACACGCCCCCTGGGCCCCCCCTCGAAACCACGCACCTATCCCCCACCACTGCACCCCCTGGTGAGTGTATCAAATAATGTAACCTCTTTTTATGAGAGTTTCAATTATAAATTAGGTTGAAAGGTGTAATTAAAAATGCTTTATATCGGTAAAAAATTGTAAAAATTGATACTTAACAAAAAAAAAAAAGCCATCGCAATACTTCCCCATTATATTCTATAGAATATAAATGTGAAAGTAAAAAACTCATCTGTACTTATTTGTTACAGCTTCCACTGATGAAGAAATACTACATATTATATGCTTTCAAAATATTTAGAATTAGCCATTAAAATTTTTATAATTTTTTACCAATATCAAGAATTTTTAATTTACATCTTTCAACTTAATGTATTATATTTATCAGAATGGACCAAGTCATTGTCAATAACAAAATATTACATTGTATGGTATATTCTATCTATGAAAACTTCAAGAGTAATGGAGAGATGAGGGCGAAATATTTGACCTAGCAGTTTGATAGGACAAAAGAAGTTTTTATCTCAATTTCTTCTTTTTTACTTCCTAGTCGAATCTGGTTAGTGAATATTCGTCTCTCGCATAAAGCCAGCCATAGCCGTCCGTATAAGAGGGCTTGGTTGTTTTTCTCTCTCTCCGTAAATCAACTTAGTTCCAGACTATTAGGGCGCAGAGTTATTTGACCCATTTTCATTGAAAAATTCCATTTCACGCAAGATATGGACAAAATAGAAAGAAAGTATTATGGTGATGATTATTATTATGATTCTTAATATTATTGAACGAAATCATTTTGAAAGAATCTTGCGCAATGATTTAAAATCTGTAATTTTCTTCCGGGTGAAAAAAATTGAAGGGGATTTCTTTTATTGGCCTGAAAAATTATTTCAGCTCAAACTATCATCCTTTATATACACTGTGGTGCAAAAAATGTGGAACACTTGGAAAATTTAGTTTTTTCAAATAATTTTCAGAAAAAACATATTTTATTTAAACTTTTAATACATTCTGTGATTGTACATTTTAAACATTTTTAGAGTGAAAACGATGTATTACTTTAATTTAAACCCTTTAAAATTTATTAATTTTCAGGTTTAAAATCTGATCCGTTTATTGAATTGTATTATCGTCTAATATCGAATTAAATTTAATATTTTAATGTTTATCAGTTCGATTTGAATATTTCATCTTTCAATTTAATTTAATTTGAAATATTGTCCAAGCATAATGACTCTAAAGACCGAGGAAGTAGCTCAAGCTGTAGTTCTAATAAATGATGGAAGATCGTATCGGTATGTCGCTCAACGACTTAAAGCATTGGTTGGAAGGTATGTCGCTCAGAGCTGTAAAGTGTAAAACGATATAGAGAAACAAACTCTAATGCCAGGAGACCGGGATCTGGTCGAATTAGAGCTTCAAATGAGAGAGATGACCGATTCATACTATTGGAGGTATTGAGGGATCGGCATTGTACAGCAGCTCAAATTCAACAGCGCCTTCTACAAACTCGACAAGTCAACCTAAGTGTTCGGACTATTAGAAGACGTCTCCGGGAATTAGGGTTGATGTCAAGGAGACTAGCGACAGGCCCTTTTGATACCCTATCACCGAATCAATCTAAGTGTTCCACTTTTTTGCACCACTGTGTATTTTGAATGGATTCTAAGCAGAGTAATCAGAATTATTTAAGTTTTTTTCTCTATGCCAAATCTCAGATTTCGACATTTATTTTATTCCAGTAAAGTTCGAACTAGAAAGCTGAAATATTTTTTGTGCTTCTTCGAGATGATTAAAAACAAAATGAAATTTTTTGAAATGTCCCTTATTTTCTACTTCATAGTGTCCAAGAAAGAGATTTCAAGATACTCACAAAACTTCATAAGAAAAAAATAAAGCGACCAATTGCGAGCGGAATCGCATACAGACAGACCCATACTTAATATTTTTCATAATATTTGAGAAATCAAATTCGTTCACTCAGTCACTATCATCTAAAAATCTTAATTTCAATTTAATTAATTAAAAAAATTAAGTAATTTTTTTATAAAAAATCACAAGAGTTGGTATCTATTAGATCCAAAATGGAATAGATTATTTTTAAATATATGTATGAAGGGTTGTTTTTACTCTCTAGGAATTGAACACAAGCAAAGGAGTTCACCTCACAGCGTAGCCAATTGAAACGGATTGCTAATTTTGGCACTCGGGTTCGATTCCCGAGGTGGCAAAGACAACCTTTCTGAAATATAATTAAAAATAATCCATTCCATTTCGGGTCTAATAGATGCCAACCTCCTGTGATTTTCTTATAAATTTCAAACTATTTCTATTTGTAACTCTTATATTTAATTTTTAATAGCCGGGTTAAATATTTAATAAATCTACATATGACTATCGAGACCTTACTCAGGGCCGAGGGTTGAATCTAATTACGACCCCTCTCTTTTATTGAATATCTATCTATCTATCTATCTATATAAAATTAAGGTTTTGTCTGTACATTGGTCCAAATTTTGGTTGCACACGTTTCAAGCAAAATTATGCACGAAAACACCTTCAAAAAAATTCGTCTATCTGTGGATTCCGAGAAAAGTTGCTCACGATTCATGTAAAAACGGCTGAAGGGATTATTATGAAATTTCATATTTGGATCAAATATTTTCTAACTTACGCTTATTTCTATATAACATTTTGATATTTTGACCCCAAAAGGGGGGGGGGGCACACACAAATGGAAATTATCAAATAACTCCTAAACTATTAACTCTACGCAAATTTTGTTATGTCAAAAGTTGTAGGGGATGTCATTTCTGACAACTTTTGTTTAAAAAAATTCCCCAAAAAATCACCCAGGGGGGGGGGGGGGTAAAAATGTAAATTCTTGCTCTTGGACCAAACTAAACCAAATTTTGTACACATAATATGTGGGCCACTAGAAGGCTAGAAATGCAAAAACTGGATGCGGGGACAGGGTGCGGGGGTGGATGTGAGGGGTGCAGGGATGGAATGGTGGAGGGTGCGATGTGCGGTGCATTCTGAACTTCTGAAATTCTACCTTAATAATATAATAGTTAAAAAATAAATTTTATATTATATATTTTTTACTTTATTTCAAGTTACATTTATTTAATTTATTTTTTAAATAATTGCACAGGTGATTTTTTTGATGGAGAGAATTTTTTCATTATTATTACTAAGACGGGTTTAACTCTGGAGAGCGTACCGAGTCTTAAAAAAAGTTTCGTTTTTTTACTCTAATTTCACAATAAATCACTAAAACATCTTCCTATTAATTTATTTCAAATAATATATTTCAAATACAAATTTAATTTTAAAATTTATTTATTATTATTTTTTTAAAAATTCCACTAGTAATTGTTGTTTAGTGGAATATTAGTCACGTGATATCCCTAGCATTCCCTCCTGCCCTTCACACATACCCAGCTGACAACTCTCTCGTGTTAATGGAATTCGAATCGGGACATTTGCTTTATTTCGTGATATTTAATTAGTTCAAGTGTTTTAAAGTGCATCTTTACTTTTAAATATTCAACTAAGATGCTGTCTAAATGGTCAGATGTCATCGAGAATAAAGTGAAGAAAAATGAGCTTAAGGTTAGCAAATTTTTATTTTGTAAAATAATCATACATAACATCATAACTGGTAGAATTGTAAAAAAAATTGCCAAATATAACTTATTTAGTATTCATTCGTAATATAAATAGATATATTTCTCATGTTAAAAGAGTTGTTTTAAATAAATATGGAAAATGAATATCGAAACTTGAACTTAATATTTAAGTTGATTATTATTATATATAATACAGAAAATTTGGAATTCTTAAAAGTTTAGAATTTAAAGTAATGGATGGAGTTTTTAATTTGCGGTGTTTCGGAAAAGATTGCTACTTGGTGTCCACTAATAAGATGTAGTTTGATGAGTGGAAAAACCAAACTTTAATGTGTGTATGAGATGGTGTACAATTACAATGTATTTGTTTCTGGCTTAATAGCCTTTCATCGGCACCTAGAGTGCACAATATTGTGCTGTCAATATACAGTTGTTCAAAAAATGTGTTTAGAATTGTTATAAATAATTAATTAAGAGTTTATACAGAATTATTATATTATATTTAGAATTTAAGTTAATGAGTTTGATTTTTACTTTCTATTCACAAGATCTATCTTCTAAACAGCGGTTCTCAAACCTTTTCTTCCAATTAACATCTTTTACACTTTTATAAGAATGCATTTCCTCCCTTTTTAGGATTTTCTAACTCAAAAAGTTTATTTCAAATAATATGCTTTTAATATTGAAAATACAAGGTATCATATTTTAATTTAGAGATAAAGATAAGTAATATTTATCTAATGAGAAAGTTGAAATTGTTTTTTTGCCAGTTCTTTAATACCTTCTATATAAAGCTTTTGAAATTTGAATGCAGATTATTTCCTCCCGTTGAAATACTTGAAGGGGAATTCCATCCCAGTTGAGAACCGATGTCCAAACTCATATGTTATGATATTTTTATTTTTCAGTTTTAAAATATGTTTTATTTATAAAACAATCTAACACGGCCCCCTGGGCATCTTGACTAATATCATTCATTCTCTAAATTATTTAGTGAATTTGCATGTGTTTATATATCATTGGCGCTAAGATTATAACTTTATGTTAAGATGTTCGTTGCATCATAAATGATGCTGTGATGGATGAGGATTATTCTTGAAGGACCTAGGGAATCAAGGGGTGACTTTGCACCCCTCTCATCCTTTGCCAGGGCTGAAGAGGGGAAATGCTGCGGAGAGGGCAACTTCTTTGATTTCTTTTTATAAAAGTTTTTCTTCGGAGACGGGCTGCCTTATAACTGAGGATTTAATGGATCATTTGTAACATTATCTTTATTTTACTTTATATTCTACATATTTTGCTATGCAGCTTATTTGACCAGGACATAATAATTTTGTTAGTCAATTAATTGAGAAATCATTTTATTTATTTTATTTTTACCATATTTAATGATGAAGTCTTTATTTTTTTTAATACTTTTTTTTTTTTTAAATGTGATATTTTTATGAAAAAATTGAAAGACAGTGTGTGTTTTTGGTTATAAGAAATTGCCTAATATTTTTTACTTAAATCTTCACCATATATGAATGAGTGTTCATGTATTGGGGTGTTTAATGTACATCAATATCTGAAATTTTATATTGTATTCGGTTATTTTTCAAGGATTTTTTTATTTTTTTATTTTCTATTCACAAGATGAAAGGATTATCTTCTAAACTCTTATGCTTTAATATTTTTCAGTAAAAAAAATCTAACACTCGGCTGCCAGACAGACAAAGTCCCCCCAAAAATGTTGACTAATATCTTCTATTTACTATATATGAGTATATGGAGAATTGTTTACCAATTACTATCTCATGACATTTAATTTCGATTGAACTTCTGTAATTGAAATTATTTACTCTTTCCTGAAATTGTTTCATTTAATATTTGATTCCATAATAGGACATCCATAATACACAAAATAATAATATTGTTTTATAAGTCTTATATTAAATGATTATTTATAATTCACAAAATGGTTAATGAAAGTCATGATGGTGCATACCAAGTTTTTTTTATTAGCCAATTCGTTTATTAAATTCACTCTTGTTTATTTATTTATTTATTTTTTATATTCTTTATTTCTTTATACTTAAAAATGCCTGGATCACGGAGAAAACTTATTTAAAAAATATCTTTCTAATATTTTATAATTTTTCCCATATTCGTTCATTATTCATTTATTCATTTTAACATGAATTTGCATATTTATTATTGAATTCCAATTTTTATTTTTTTTTCCACCAATTTATTTTTAAGGATTCTCCACTACAGCTGGAGAATCTAGGTCACCGATTTGTAAGTGCTTCTTCGCTGTTTCCTTTTCTCACTAAGCGTTAATTCTATGAAAAGTCTTTCCTCTATATCTCTATTGAGATTTTATGTGTTGAATCTTTTTTCTCTTGTCGGATATGAAAATCCAATAAAAGCTGCTTTCTTTCCTTCAAATGAAAATCATTTTTTTGTTAAAATTAGTTTTTTTCTCATCATTTTATTCATTTTGTATTGCAAGCTCTAAGAAGTACCAACACATATAGGTAAGCCAGGATTCCAAGGGTTGAATCAGTGTCAAAGGTACCTTTGGTGGTAATTCTTGAATGAGTGAACATAATACGACACAGAAAGGGAATAGTAGCGAGAAGTCATAGGGATAAACGAATTGACTGAAATGTTTGTTTAATCTTTATTTAATTGAATCTTCAAGGGTTTATTTAACATTTTCCTACACTGTTTAAGCTTCCATTCTGATGCATGGTATTTACCAGGGAGTGACTCTGTGGTACATTGAGTTTTTAGCCTGGCCCTTAGGCCTCCCCTTGCTAGTATACTCGGAATGCTCGGAGGGCGTCTGCAGTGTTATATTCACTCAAAAAAAGTCTCTTATTTGAGTTTAATATATGAAGCGAAATCATTTTCTAGATGATTTATGTCTTTTTGTCTCTTGATTTCTGATAACTCAAGTGCACAAGGCCCAGAAAGTTCCTTCTAGCACCAATTAAATTCACAAACTCAATAACTGATTATATTTAGAAATTTCCAGCTTTAGAATCTCTGGATGTAAAATGCAGAAAATCACAAAAATAAGCAACTCTTAAATTTGAATCAATAAACTACATATTTGTGCTAACTTTCACTTTTTTTTAGCAAAAACCTTCTCTTATGCCAAACCCCCGAAATTTTCAAGGAGCGACAGTTTTAAAAACTTTTTCCTATTATTTTAAAATTTAAAATTTTCAAAAAACTATTTTGAAAATTAACTTAATGATAAGATGATAACACTATTTATAAAGAGAAATATAGATTTTTATAATAAGGATGTAGGAAGATTGAAAATATTTTGTTTTGCCGAGAGTAGGGGAGTTGTTGAATCATAGAGAGAAATAAAGAGGTTGTCCTCTGCTTGATGCAAATAAACACACACATAATTATAAATATCAAATATAAATATGTACAGTGAAACCCCTCAAATCCGAACTAATTGGGGCTGTAGCCTGTTTGGATTTCAATTTGTTCTGATTAGCCGAAAGCAGCTTCGACAATTGAAGATAACTAATATCAAGGGAAAGATTAAGAGATATTTTGTGTGTTTCTCTTATTATTTCATTGTATTTGCAAAGTGATTAACCTAAAGAATTTCAATAACCAACTTTTACCGTTTTTCAATTCTGGATTACATAAGTATGTAGACACATTTATTTACACTTTGTTTGGTATGCTAACTGTACTTCTTTGTTAATTTTTCAACTAATTAAGTAAAATAAGGTTATAATGTAGAATATATACATAATTGATACAATTTGATGGCTGTATATGTATATAATTAAGTAATGGAGAGGGATTCAGCCAAATTGTATCAACTTTATAACCATTGAGGAATATCATCATGCTCGGACACCTTATACACAAATATGGGGCTCGTCTTCAAGGACTCATCAACTCTTAGGAACTGATGATGGCATTATTTAATTAAAGCCGAAACGTTTTCTATAATTGGGAGTTTTTTATTCAGCAGAGGCTACCCATTGGCTGAATCCCTCTCCATTACTTAATTATATGTACATAATTGTTTTATGACTAAATAAATAAGTTTCTCTTTTTGCGTTCGGATTTGAGGGGTCTCATTGTATATATATAATTTATTTGTTTGAGACAATAGTTTCGAAGGCTTGGCCTTCATAATCAGTCTATAAAGACTTTAATTAGAAATATTTTAATATTATTTCTCATGGGTCAATCACCAATTAGATATTGAAAATTTGTTTCGTAGCAAGCTAGCCACTCAATCGCGTGTTTTTGTGGGAATATTATTGACTCTGATTTCACCATGCTTGTAATATACTAGACTTGTATGAAACACTCGGCGTATGAGTTTCAACTCGCACTTGACCCGTTTTTTTTATCAGCTATACATTTTCATCCGGAAGTAGATTAATTGATTCCCAGGTCAAGTTCAGAAATGGAATTGAGCAACATAAAATCCCATTTGGATTGAATGCAATTCTAAAAGGAAATAGAGAGAGAATTGATTCCACTCCTCCGGCTTGTGCTTCTCATTTCATGAACAATCAATAAATCTCTGTTCTCTCCCTTGCTCTCTCTCAGTTGAGATATGCATCTTTAAATGCAGCCATAAATCAACATTGTCTTTAATTGAAATGAGCTTCTGCTGCTGGTTACTGGCTCTCCCTACCTGACTGTCGTTTCTCTTCATTCATTCAGTGATGCCTTCATTCATTCTAAAAATTTTCTCTGCCCACATAACATCCGCGACCTTCCTTCCGCTTCTGACAGTCTCGGAATGGCGTCGATGACGGATAACCTATCTCGAAATATGAATCGATTCACTCCCAAATAACCAATTGATTCACTTTCTATTTTAGAAGTGGGACTATCAACAACATCTTTTTTTTTCTTTTAGTGAAGCTTTATGAAATAAACTATCGTTTTCGGTCAGTCGCCAAATGGTCATAAAGTAAAAAGTATTGACCCTATGGTCTCAAACAATATAAAACGAATCTTAGTAAATTATAATTTTGCCACATATAACTTGGGGTCTTATCCAGAAAATGAGCGATTTTTTCATTTAGTCTGGATGTATGGATCTAGTTTTTTCGTTAGCCGGATACTGACTGAGGATTTGCCTCGCGAGGCCAGCCCCTTGAGGCAAATGCCTGGTCGGTCAGTACGTGCCTCGCCCAAGGCAAAAGTGCCCATTGCCTCGTCTGAGGCTGCCTCGGCCCGATCCATAGGTTGTCAGTTTTTGTGAATGCTCAAAGGCGCCTCGGGTCATTTCCTGCCTTCACTCAGAACGGATCGGCAAACGATCGAGGCAGCCTCGCGAGGCTGCTCGCTCAGTCAGTATCAGGCTGGTGACGAATTTTTCCGCCTATTAAAATGAAGATCAACGCATTCCCTAACTAGAGACTGGAACTTTCTTCCCGCATTCATCTTTCCAACTACATATGAACCGTTTATTTTGAAAGTGGTGTAAGTCCATTGTTTGTTATTTCGACATATTTGTATTTATATTTTTATAAATACATATATTTATATTTTTATTTTGTCGAATTCAATACTACATTGACTGGAATATTATAATTATGAAAAGAAGATATTTATGTCTAACTTTAACTCATTTTTTTGAAGTGAAACTTTTTTAGCGACGTATTTGTTACAACAAAGGGGAAATGACTCAATAGAGGGGACATTTTTTTAAACCCACTTATAGTTCATGACAAATAAAATTGATTAAAATTAGAGAATTTAAAATATTTACACGTAGATGTTATTTGTATATAAGGCCAAAAAGTTTTTCCTCTTAATAGATATCTTTGGAGCGTGATTTTTTTTGCCTTTATATAGGTACAAATCATATCTATGGGTAAATAAGTTTCACTTCCCCTGTGAGCTTAAGTGGATAAGACTCACATATATTTTTTTAAAATTGGACGTACACCACTTTCAAAATAAACGGTCCTATTATAACTTTCAGTCTTTCAAGACCCACACACCGATGACTTAAAATCTCTGAAATTTCTTCATCTTCTCCTTATGGCGATGCTAGGGTCACTCCGGACAACAGAAATTGCACCTTTTTGCTTTAGAATAGACACTTATTTTCCTTAAATATTTCCATTCTTTCTCTCATTCTCGATTCATCATCATCATTGAGTATACAGTCCTAAGACTGGTTTGATGCAACAATCCGTCTCCACTCGACTCTGTCCCCCGCCAGCTGTTTGACCTCTCTAAATGTCTGGCATCCCATATCCCCAATTATTTGGTTGAAATATTCTAATCTGGGTCTTCCCTTTCCCCTTTTCTTTCTCACCTCCCCCTCCAAGATGTCCCTAAGCAGTCCCCCATTCTCGATTCATCGTTCTAATTTTGTTTGAAATGAGTCTTTTTAAATGGCATCCGATTATTATTTGCTACTGTATATCGAATATACATAGAAAGCACTTTATCCATTCGACTGGATCAATGCCGAGTCCATTGCTCCAACAACCAGAGAAAATAAAAACCCTGTTTTTCTTTTCTTTTACAATTCAATTAAATAAAATAATGAATCTGTTCTTCCTGGTTGATTGCTTTCTCTGTATTGTCCTCGGAAATTTTCCCTCAATAAAATAAATATTCATTAATCAATGGAAGTAATTCCCCTCACTCCCCTTCGACCGTGGGATTAATTAATCCATTCATCTGTCTCGTTACCCTTGGACTGGGTGTAGTCCCCTTTTTTAGTTTTTCCCTCTAAAATCATGAATATTTAAAGAAAATCATTTACACTCTAATAATAATAATTAACTGGGAAGAAATTTTTTTATTACTTAATAAAAATTTCCGACTATGAATATCTCATTCTTTTTAAGCTTTGCATTGTTTCCTACCAACCATACAATACCATGATTAATATAACTATCTATTTTATTCAAATTTCACACGCTGGAAAACAAAATTAATATAAACATCAATAATTTATCAAAAGTCTCTACATTAATATATATATATATTTACCTATTTTATTATTATTTTGCTTTTTTTTTTTTTTGAAAATTCAAATTCTTAAAAAACCTATTTAAAAATTTAGTAATTTTTATATATTTATTTTAATGATATTGATGTGAGAAGGAGATCACCAGAAGGTGCATCCCCTAAAGGCCTGTATGGGATGGCCCCTCCATCGTGAAAATAACAGAGTAGAAGGAAAGAAGCCGGGATCACGAGCCAAATCTCAGAAAGTTAGTGGTAAATTCTCCGTTCGATAAATTAGGTTTAAATTTATCTTCCACTTTAAATTTATCTCCCACAATATATATAAGGCATATATTTTATTCTTTAGCTAAAAATAATTGTTATTTATCACTTCATCCCTCTCTTGGCATTGTTATCTAGATCTAAAGGCTACTTTTGTTGAAGGTTTGGTGGAATATAAGTGCACGTCTTCTTGTATTTTCTTTTATTTTGAAACTTTATAAAATCTCATATTTATTTGTTTCTATCATGTTTTAGATCAGTGGTTCCAAACCTTTTGTTTCCCATCTCCCTTTTCTGGAGGTTGACTAACACCTATCGCCCCCTTTTCATTTTCATTGTATGCCTAATTTTAATTTGAAGTAAACTGTAAATAATAAAGCAGTTTTATTATTTTAAACAATTTTATTACCGTATATAAAAACAACCAAAGCAGTTTTATCCGGTCACTCTTAAATAAAATAGAAAAAAAATTAAAATGTACATTTTCACCCAGGCTAACTCGTGACCGCTCTGCTTGAAAACGATTTTCGCCTCCTAGTCATACTTCAGATTTAGAAACTCCGTCTGCAAAGAGTTATCAAGCTTATCCACGGCTTCAAACGAGAATGAATCTAGAATCCAATCCTGAATTTCTTCAAATCTTGATTCCTTGTCAGTTTTTAACTGGTCAAGGTGATTAGTTAAAATTAGGATTTTGTCTTCTGGGTGTTCAAGAGTCTCGTTATCTGACACTGAACACATTTTAAGGGTCGAAAACTGAATCAGTTCTTTACGGCCAATATATACCTTGTGAATATCAAACTTGGGGATGAATGGTGAAATAATTCCTTTGGCCTTGATAAGGTTCATCTTGTTTCCTTGAAGCTTTATATTGACAACTTCTACTGTACAGTACTATTTTAATTTTTCACCCTTTGAATACTCATCGCCCCCACTTATTTATTGCCCCCTGATTTTTTTTTTTTAATGCAATCGAATGCAAGAAGGGGTGCACCAGTAAAGATGCAGCTCCTATGGATCTCGAAAGACCCTTGCATTACCGAAGAGAAGGGAAAGTTGATTAAGTGGGAGGGTGTAGACGTAGGTATCTATGCACTCCGGTTTTGAAGGTTTGAAGATTATAGGTGGTGGGAAAGATGAAGGCTGGGAGAGAGTTCCAGTTCCTTGAAGTCATGGGGATATATGTATTCGCGAATGAAGTGGTCCGGCACTTTTCAAATTTGACCGCGAGAGAGTGATGGGAGTCGGCAAAACGCTTGCTACGTGCAAAGCATGCTTTGGGGGGAATTATTGATTTTATCTCATCAGAGCACCTGTCGTGATAGTATCTATAGAAAAGGGAAAGGGCAGAGACATTTCTTCGATGAGCCAGCGAGTCGAGGGAGTCGGTGAGGGTAGAATCGTCAATTAGCCTGACGGCTCGTTTCTGAATTGCATCCTTGCTGCAGATTTCCCCACAGCGGAGATGTGTTCATTCCAAGACAGGTCAGATGCGACAGAGACGCCCAACATGGATAGGCTGTAGGTTGATAATCCAAATCGCCCACTTGGGGGCGATCGCCCCCAGGTTAGGAACCACTGTTTTAGATAAACAAACCTTCATCTGAAATATTTTTCTTTTTGGAACACGAGGACAATTTTAAAGCTCCTCCAAGACCTGAGCATTAAAATCTGACTAGGTTAACTCAATTAAGAGATATTGAGATATTTAATTTTTTTATACAAATTCTTCTTTTCGTATCGAGCGTTGCAATTACTCTGGAAAGTATTCTTTCTATTCCCAATTATTTTTATAAAAAAATTTTCCCTTTGCTCTTCTTAATTATAATTATCGAAAATTCTAGATAGATAAATCCATGCCTTTGCAAGAAAGAATAAATAGCGATTATAACATTTTACAAAATTATATTTTGCTGAGTGTAGTAGAATTATAATTTCTTTGGAAAATCACGAAGGGTGAACCGCGATTGGAATTAGATGTACATCGTCTTTGGAATTCTTTGGAATTACTTTAGAATTCATTAGATAATGCCCCTTCATCTATTGTCTTCTACTTGGAAACGAAAGTGGAAGTAGGTGTACACAATTTTAGGTCGCTGTTCACCCCTCGGAAAATCACTAGTGTCTTCCCAAGGGGCTGAATTCAATCCTTCCGACATGTATTACACATTATCCATTACAACTCGAATTTGCTAGAAGACACCCTTCTGATTTTCCAAAGAAATTATAACATTTATAATACATTCTCCTCATGATGATAGAAGCAAATTATCCAAACTTTGATGGATAAATCCAAATTCATCGTACTTGGCCGTCTTTTATTTATGAAATGTAACTTCATTTTTCATTTCTGGGCAGCTATGTAAATAAAATAAATAAATTAAAAATAAAATAATTACAAATTTAGTACATTTTATATAATTAACTTATCTATTAATTTATTTGATAGAGTTTTTCTTTAGGAGACGGACTGGTATAAATATACAATTGGATGTTGATGAAGGCAGTCCAAGGTGGTTGTAAAAAAATAAAACTATCGGTTTTATTTTACATTTATTCGATAACCGACGTTTCGGAGATTTACTCTCTCCTTCTTCAGGGTAACGAAAAGTCAATGAAAGTATATCAACTCATAATTACTTCCTGTCTCCTTTGACAATGCCAAGAAAACATTATAAAATTTCATCTCGATAGACAAAGCAATTGATCAATTCTATCGAGATGAAATTTTATAATGTTTTCTTGGCATTGTCAAAGGAGACAGGAAGTAATTATGAGTTGATATACTTTCATTGACTTTTCGTTACCCTGAAGAAGGAGAGAGTAAATCTCCGAAACGTCGGTTATCGAATAAATGTAAAATAAAACCGATATAGTCTTATTTTTTTACAACCACCTTGGACTGCCTTCATCAACATCCAATTGTATATTAATTTATATTTAATCAATTTATTTATTGTCATTTCATTGAGTACTACTTATGACTGGTTTGACGCAAACATCTCCCTCCACTCAACTATATCACTTCTCTAATTTATTATAATTGAAATTTTTCTCACTATTCAATATGTGACACAGAATGAACTATTCTGCATAATGAGATAAGAGGGGGTTGTCAATCAAATGGAGTAGAATCGTGCTGTGCGGGTGAAATTTGCTATATTTTTTACTTAATTATATCGTATTATTTTTGAATTTCTTTATTCCAAGGAGCTAATTGGCCTTAGAACATTTGTATGCCATAAATATAAAAACAGCTTTGCGAAAACACTTGGCACCACAAATAGACAGCTGTAATTACTCTCCTTAAGTTAAACAAATTATAGTAGTTTGTTTTCATTAGAATAGTTTGTCATATTAAAATATCATTTTTATATTTGATGATCCTAAGAGTACCGGTATTTATAAATCTCACAAACGCTTTTCTTTAATTCTAATTGGAAACCTGTTTCTAATGTTATTTTCCCTTTCAATGACGCTTTATTTTTTTTTTTTTTTACTTTCCAAATGCGAGTTTTATCCCCGTCATTACACTTTAATTGCTTCCATATACTACATATATAAATATACCTTTAAATTTCATTCACTTGCTAGAATTCCATTTGGACTCTTAAAAAATTCCCAGTCTCATTTTCTCTTTCAATTCACACCTAAAATACATTTTATTATAATTTCTTTTTTTTCTCAACTGCCTCTTTTTCTCTAATTAAAATTTAACACCTTAACATAAAAGTCGTTATTTTTATTAATCGGACTGAAATTAAGTTCAAAAGAATTTGGTGAGATTTCTAATGAATAGTCTATTATAAAAAGAATCACAATGTGATATAATTCAGGCACACCAGTTATCCTTCTATTTCAAATACGAAGAGACAAATTTCTTCAGATGATCGATGACTGGCCCCATCAAGATTAAAAAAAGAAAAGAAAAGATGAATTCATTAAACCTCCCATATACTTGTAAATAATCTCAGGTTTCATTTCATACTTTTAGTCTTTGTTTTTTTTCTTCGGCTTGTGATTGATCTCTACCATGAAGAGATTGAGGTCATGAACCTGACAGAAATTCTCCTAGACTAACATCCTCAGCATTTAGAACTTCTACACTCATTTATTTAAAAAGCAGATGATTTCAATTTCTATTTCTTTCGACTTTTAAAACTCTCGGAAATTTTAATAAACATTTAATTAATTACAAAGTGTTTCTTTTCTTCAGATGATCTTGTTAGTGATAGCATTAAAATGTATTTATTTAAAGCTGTCCTAATTCCAGTCCTGTTGCATAAAACTTATTCATATATTATACTCTTCTCTATCCCTGGAAAATATTATAATATCAACTTTCTTCTTCACATTCTTATTGCTACTTTATTTACCCTCCAAAATATCCTTCAGCAGATCCTAGTATCTATGATAGTATCAGATGAAGGCTAAAAGTTTCGCCAAACCAATCTTTTAACTTGAAGATAATTACTATATTATAGGCTGTTTTACAAATTTGCTGGATTTTATTTTACCAGAATCAAGTTTTTTAAATTAAAGCCTAAAAATACACGGCGCTGCAGATTTAAATTTTCCAACGGTTTGCTCATACCTTCGAAGTATATTATTATTATTTAAGTTGTGACACTTAGGGCCAGTTGCATGTCGGTTTGTAAAGTCTTTGTTAAGTTGACAAACGGTTATTTGTCAACTTAACAAAGAGTTTACAAACCGACATACAACTGGCCCTTACTCAGCACAAGTGCTGGTAAACTTTAACCTACCCCTGTTGTTGATGACTCATGTAGTTTATTGCACTGTATTTTATTTATAATGCTATTAAATTTAAGCTTAACAAATTCTTAATTATTCAGAATTAGATTCTCTAATGACCTGGGCAATATAATAAAACCCCAAAAATTTTACAATAAAATTCAACAACACTTCAGCAAATAACAAGGATAGGATTATGTTTTGTATTATGTTTTAGAAAGAACAAGAGAATCAGTCTCAACTAAAATGTTCGCATCGAACTCTCTCTGAGCTAGACTATACATAAATATATTTTAATTGAAACAAGAATAATATATTTCAGATCCCTTTAGGCCCGAAACTAAAATATTTTAATGTTTTCTATGTCGAATTTATGAAAATGGATCTGAATTATGATGAATGTGTTCTTCGGTCATAATGCCCCCCTCAGGGGTCTTTCAGGTGATTTAAACCTAACGACCCTTGGGCTCAGTTTGTTTACAGCCTCCCCTTTCATTTCAGCTCAAATTGAATTCCTCTAAATTAAATTTAGAGCATATTTTGTGTTGCTTCACTTGTGACGTGCACACTCCAACCGGAAATGAACTTTCGCTTATTTGTCGTCTCCCTTATAGATCATTAAGATTGCAATTCATTTTGTTGATAAATGATCCTTTAAGGGTTGAAACAATAATAAGTGGAAAATTTGTATCTTGGAACCGATTAGCGCGGAAGATCCATTTTCTGTTTTTCTTGTCAGTTTTCTGAAGGGAACCGCTCACGTCCTTCCTTTCCTCCCTTCTTTTGCCTGGGGGGTGTGGAGGAGGGAAGTTGCTAATTGATTCAAACCAACTTGGGATAAATACACAAAGCTAATATTTTCCCAGCTTGAACTTCCCACGAGTAAATATCGTCTTTTTACTTGGTTGTTTTTCTTCTTTTCAAACTTTCTCTGTGCTAAATGGTTTTTTATTACTTTGCTACGCTCTTCGCGCACTTGATTTTTCTGTCTGGATTTCGATACCCACGATAATTCAGGAACAGAAGGTCGTATAAAATTCGTTCTGGTGCCTAAATCTTTCTATTTTCGAAACGAGAAAATGATTCCACTATGGAATTTTTAATTTTCAGTTGAAATATGAAAAAAATGGAATTTTTATAAGGGGTCTCTCGAAATGCTTAAGCCCCAATTAGCTAAAATCCGGCTCACGGCATACAAGTTTATATTTTTAACCGACTTCAAAAAAAGGAGGAGGTTCTCTATTCGACTGATTTTTTTTTTTGTGCCTATGTTACCTCATATCTCCGCCAATTGTGAACCGATTTTGAAAATTTTTTTTGCATTGGGTTCTACCTTCCGATTGGTCTCATTTTTTTCATAGGTATTAGACCTTTTTTGTTAGGTTTGCTCATGCCTAACTTCTTTGTTTATGAACCGATTTCGATGATTCTTTTTTTATTGGAAAGGGGGTATCTTAGGGATGGTGTCATATTAATTTGGTCAAGTTCTGATGATATGATCACTATTAATAACATCACTAAAAAGAGAAAAATAAAAATAATTTTTAAGAAAAAAATAAAACCGACTTCAAAAAAATTAAATGCAACAAATAAAATACACTAAAGGGTATAAAATAATTATTATCTTATTTAGTTACAACTAAACTACGAAATATTAACATGAAATTACTTTTTTAAGTCGGTGCCAAACATATACCTTTTATGAATCGCATTGGCACCGAGTACAAAAAGTAATTTCATGTTAATATTTCGTAGTTTAGTTGTATCTAAATAAGTTAATAATTATTTTATACCTTTTAGTGTATTTTATTTGTTGCATTTAATTTTTTGGAAGTCGGTTTTATTTTTTTCTTAAAAATTATTTTTTAAATAAACTCTTGAGATTGTTTTATTGTATAGATAAATGGGTACACTTTAAAAGTCAGAAGAAACGATTACTAATGTTTATGGACTGTTTTTTAAGATTCATCATGAATTTTTTCTTTGAAAAAGGAAGAAAAATTCGAATTCTTAAAAATGAAGCTCTGAACGATTGTAGCTAATGGGCTAAAATTTGGCACACAAGTTTGTATTTATAAACACACCTCTGATTTGTCTCGTCTTTATAGATCCTAATACTTATGATAACTCAACTAAAGAAAGAGAACTCATAGAAAGTTCGTTATCCAATCAAAATGTTTGTTGAAAGTTTCTTTTTGCCTAGAGTAGCAGAATTTTTATAAATTGAAGGAGACAATAAAAGAGTGTGTCTTCTGCTGAAATTATAAATGTTTAATTTATTTATAACAAGATTATAGTTTGCCCTCTTCATCAGTCTATTACAATTGATCCACAGGAATTAATGCATGTAAGTTCAGTTATAAATAAATAAACATTTAAAATTCCAGCAGAAGACACACTCTTTTATTGTCTCCTTCAAAATGTTTGTATTTCCAAAACGAAACATGATAAGGATTTGGCTTTTCCAGATTCAGAACTTCCGGTTGAAAAATTAATAAAATTTGAATTGTAAAATGAGAGCTTTGAAGTGAGCTGAAATTTGGCACACAAGTTTATATTATTAAACTGCACCTTTGGGCCTTAGTTTAAATCTCTCTGGGATCGAATAAAGAATTTATTTATTTTATTTTATTTATTTAGATAATTTTACGGACTAGTAGTCCACTTACAAAAATGTCAAATACGTGTATAATGAGTGTTATGTCAAGAAAAATAAAAAATGAAAATTTTTTTTTACAAAGAATTACAAAATAAAACATCAAAATCATATATAAACAATGCATTAAAAAATACAATAATCTATACTCGAACAATAAATATAATTAACAATAAAAGAACAATCACATGAAAATCATACAGAAAACAATAATGAAAGAAAAGCAAAAGATAAAAGAGAAACATACATAAATAGGTACATAATTCAGTATTACAATGTTTACGGAGCTAGTGGGGATGTTCACATAAATTCATTCAAAACAAAAACAAAATCTCGCAAAATTAAGTAAAGACAAAATTCAACAAAGATATGCCATTCAATAGTTTAATAATAATAAACCAAAATAAAGAAATGCAAATCACTCCCATCAGACTGTCATAAATTTTCGGAAAAAATGATCTTTGATTTTATTTTTAGAGGTGTTAAATATGTCTATTTCCCTATTGCTATTACCTGTTTCCAAGATGCGATTTGTGCACGAGTACTTAAGATATGAGAATCTCTGACAAGGAGTAAAAAACAGCAGTAGATTTCGTGTCCTGTGAATACCGACATTGAAAGTTACCAGCTCTAGAAGTTGAGAACTATTTATTTTGCCACTGATGAAATCATGAAGAAGGAGGAAATCAGATTGCTCTCTTCTTAAGTTAAGAGGCAAAAAATGCAAAGTGAGATATAGACGCTCATAAGACAAATCCATAGTTGGAACATGTAGTTTAAAGGCAACATATCTTAAGAATTTCCGTTCTACCCGCTCCAGTTTTTGGATATGAATCTTGCAATGCGGTGACCACACCGGACTTGCATACTCTAATCCACTTCTAACAATCGAACAATATAAATTTTTTAAAGTAAATATGTTAGAGAAATGCTTTGTATTGCGAATGACGAAGCCAAGGAGTTTCATAGCGTGATTAGATATTTTCGTGATATGATCAATAAAATTAAGCGAGCGATCAAATGTTACACCAAGATCTTTAAAAGTGGAGACGTCTTTTACTTCAGAACTATCACCATCAACATAAACATGCTTAATTTTTCTAGTACCTCTAAAGTAAGCATTTATTAAAGTTGACCTTTAGGCCAGAATCTTCATTAATGTTGTGATTTGCGATTAAGTTAGGTTACCTTCTAAGTGAAGTACCATTTATAAATTCCTACAGAAACAAATATTGATTAATGAAATAAAAATTTATAAATGGAATTAATTGCTTCCAATCTGTGATCCTCCCTAGGAAATTTTCTACAGGTTCGCCCATGCCTACAAACCCTTTCAGAAAATCTCTTGATTGATTTTTTTCTTCTTTCACCTCCTATACTAGTCAAACTTTTCTATATTAACCTAATTTATACTTTGATTTATTATATGTTTATAATTTTAATGATTTCAGAAAATAATCTGTTGTTAGTTTTCTTAATTTAAAAAATTTAAAAACTATCATTACTTATTCAAAAATAATATTTGATACTCTATGCATTATTTATTGATGAAGACAAATATAATATATACAGTGATTTGAATATTTTAATAAAAACTATGAATAAAATTGATTTCAAGATTCTCATTAAGGTATATTGTGCTTTTAATGAGAGAAAAGACAAATTACGTCAAAAATAAATTGATTCGATGACACGTCTAGACCAGGTAATTGGTCCATTAGTATGGGTGGCCCATATTAGTTGGAATCCCACAAAGTCATTTCCCGGGTGACACTCCCCTTCGTATTTTGATAAATTTATCTGGACTAAATTTAAAACATTCAAGAGGTTCCTATCTATTTCAGGAAATATCTGTACTTGAAAGTCTAGATATTTTTTTTTATTTTCCGACCGGAAGAAATCATCCAAGTGGATCTGAATAGATTATTTCAAAAAAATATTCTGGCTTTACTTATGCATGATGCCACGTGAATTTTACTCTCCACCCTATAAGGAAAAATTTGATTAGGAGAATTATTAAAATTGAATAAAGTAATGTAGGGGGCGGGGGGGTTTCACCCCCTACGATTTATCCTCGGGACAAGCCTCCACTTGTAGAAGGCTGGGTTTCACCCTCTTCGCTCATAGGGGTGAAATAAACAATAACACACATTCACTTCTTTATATATATTTATTTACAAAAAGGGGTTATATACAGATTCGTGTCTAGGGGTCGTCGTTTAAAACATCGTAATACACCTCGTTAATCAATACATCGTATCCTCTTAACTATCGCTCGACTTCAACTTCAAACTATAAAACTAAAACATATCGACAAACTTCACTTAACTTATATCTAAATCAAGGCGATATTAGGCGGGCTCTCATTGGCTCACAGAGCTCGAGCGTCTGTCTCTTTTCGTGTAAATATTTCGTGAACGTGTAACATCTGTCACTCTTGCTCCGGCATCTGAACAAAGAACCTCACTATGGGAAACCGCTCTCCCAGGCGACCCAGCGCCTGCAAAAGCCTTGGCACAGACATCAGCCTTGAAATGCTAGCAAGGCGGTCCTATTTTAAAGTAAGTGGATTTTTCATTATTTCATTGGCGAACACATATATATTGAGACATCATTCTTATTTTTAAAAAGCATTTTCATCAATTGTTCTTGTCAGAACTAAACTTATTATTTTAAAAAGCATTTTCATCAATAGTCTTTTTAAAGACTAACCCTGTTTCAATATACTGTATGTGTTTGCAACTTCTTTTAATTTTAACTTCCTACAGTAATAACAAAAAAAATTAATAAAAACAAAATATAATTATTCTAAGGCAGTGGTTCTCAACCTGGGGGCGATCTGGGTTATCAGGGTGGCGATGAGTATTCA
>JALMQS010000083.1:14663968-14678441 GCA_024734495.1 Forficula auricularia | reverse complement strand
AAATTAATATGACACCATCCCTAAGACACCCCCTTTCGGATAAAAAAAGAACCATCGAAATCGGTTCATAAACAAAGAGGTTAGGTCTAAACAAACCTAATAAAAAAGGTCTAATACCTATGAAAAAAAATCGAAAAAAAAATGGGACCAATCGGAAGCTAGACTGGACCCAATGCAAAAAAAATTTTCAAAATCGGTTGACAATTGGCGGAGATATGAGGTAACATAGGCACAAAAAAAAAAAAAAAAAAAAAAAAAAAAAAAAAAAAAAAAAAAAAAAATTCAATCGAATAGAGAACCTCCTCCTTTTTTGAAGTCGGTTAAAAACTATTATGAAAGATATTAATTTGCCGATGATAATAGATTCAAATTTACAAGAAATCATAAGTTGGTGTCATCTATTAAATTTGATGCCAGGTGGCCCGGATTGCTGTTACTGGCACTCGGGTTCGATTCCCGAGGGGGTGAAAAACAACCCCTCTGACATATAATTAAAAATATTCCATTCCATCGAATTTAATAGATGACACCAACTTATGATTTCTACCAAAACTATTATTATAATGCTGAGACTTGTTTGATTAGTGTGATTTTTTCTGTAAATAAACATAACAAAATAAATTCACGAAGTTTCGGCTTATAGAAATCATGAGTCGTTTTCAAATGATAAAACAAAGTCCTAATTGAGGTCTAAATTCATAAATCACTTGGCCTATTTTGTTACAAGGAAAAATGGCGGACAAACATTTAAGTCAACAAACGTCCCAGAGTTCTAATTCTGCCATTTTTAGTTTAATTTTTAATAATGTTGTATAAATTTGTGAAAATCAAACAATCATAATATAACATGCTGGGACTTGTTGGGTTATAGGTTTTTAGGTAAATAAACACAATCCAAAATAATTAATTAAATTGAAAGTTTCTTTTTGCCGATAGTAGCAGAATTTTTATAAATTGAAGAAGACAATAAAAGAGTGTGTCTTCTGCTGGAATTATAAATTTTTAATTTATTTATAACGAGACTATAGTTTCGAGAGCTTTACCCTCTTCATCAGTCTATTACAAATGATTCACAGGAATTACTGTATCTAAGTGAGGTAAGTTTAATTGTTTTATAATATTTATTTTATGAAAAATAGATGAAATTTTTCCAAAAATTTCAAAACATGTCACGAAAGCGTTCTATTGCCTCCTTTTTGAAATTTAAAAACTAAGAAAAAAGTGAAAGAAAGCCACATTAAATCTTGATGTTGGTAGATATCTATGTTTCTATTAAATCTATACTAAGATCTAAGATTTAAATTGGCCTTATTTCTTTTCAAAAATCACAAGTTTCGGCTTATTGATCATGAGTCGTTTTCAAATAATATAAGAGAGCAGTTAAACTTGACTACTGCTTAACATAACCTTTGATTCCAAATAGCTGTCAGATTGCTGCAATTTCACGTTAACTTTATATAGTTGCATATAATAGGACAGTACCTAAGCTGATTTAGCTGGCTGTCAAAGATATCTGGTTCTTTGACCGGATGTAGACAAACTGGTCTTTTTTCTTATCCTAGAATAAAAAATAAAGTTTATCATTTCAAAAATTGATTTTTTATGCCCCTAAATAAAGAAAGTCCCTCTCTTCTTTTATTGTAAGAGAACCTTCAACAATCGCAACAATAATAAATATCAATATGAATATATTTTCGAGTTCGGAAGGGATTTTCCTTCCCCCTTTGTCCTTGTTGAATGCACTGTCTTGATAGCAATGTCGGCGTCTCCTTTATGACCCTACCCCAGTGTGTTCCTTATCTCCATTTGGGAATTGAACCATCTCCATCCGGGCGTGGTGCCGTCTTTGGTATGCCTCGACTACGAGGAGTATCCAAGTATTATTGTAGGGAAATTTATTATTCATGAGGGCTGGCTGACAGGTGTGGGTGGCGGATCAGCACGGAGGACGATTTTGGCCACCCCTGGCGTTCCCGTAACTCACACACACTCACCAATTTGAAGGCAATTACTTTTTGGTCACGAAATGGTCCCTTCATCCATTCGAATCAGGTTTAATTAAAATTGACGGGGATTTCTAAATGAAGAACCAATCTCTCATCGAATGAGGATTTTTTGACCAATGTCTTTTCACGAATGAATATTCTATAAAATTTTATAACATTCTTCTTTTAATCATTTATGGCTTTACTTTGGGATCTTTTCGGACTCCCCAGAAAGCGAGACTTGTTTGACTAAATATAATCACCATGTTTGATTATATCAAAACAAGCAATCTCTCCATGGATATACATCCATTATTCCACACGATGACATTTTTCTTGTACTAAAACTAGAATAGCTTTCATTAGATCTGTGGACAGAAATTAATCTTCTATATAAATATCTTAGGTACATCCATATCCCCCCTGTCGTTATTTTGAAAAAATATAAAATTTATTTAAATCTTTTAAAATAATACTATAACTAGAATTATGATAAACTAAATTTTATATTAGATGAGATATTAAGAGGTGATTGAACTCAAGGTTACTCTATATGTCATTTATACCCCTTCCTGAAATTTTGTAAAATATAATGTAGGTATTTGATTTTGTTTTTAAATAATTCCTACTCTTTAACCAAGATAAACTAAAGATTAATTAAATAAATAACATATTTGCCGAAATTTTAAGGGGTATTTGAACTCCAGCCTAAAGCATTCGAATCTCCCCCCTCCCGAAATTAAATAAAAAAATATATATATAAAATTTTATTTTATTTATTTTTAATCTCTTATGATTCGCTAAAGTTTATTTACATAAATATTATATTTGCCGAAATTTCAAGGGCTGGTTAAACTTCACTGCTGTAGAGTACTTATAGTTTCCAAAGTCGTCCCCCGCAATTTTATAAATATAAAATTCACTTGATTTTTTTAAAATTATTTTTAATATTAGATATATATTTTTTATGGAGAATGGACTTGTAGAAATCGATGATGAATTGATAGAAAGGCAGCCCAATGATAATGAAAATAACTATTATTATTTTTAATGACTATCATTATTTAATTCTTAATCTATTATTAAGATTAACTTAAGAAATTTAGAAGGATTGAGCTCATGGCTTCAATTTTGAGAAGGGTTCTTTTTTAGACACCATCCCCTGGTTGAAAAGTCACCTCCCGCCACTGATGCATATGTTTATTTGCATCAAGCAGAGGACAACCTCCTTGTTTCTCTTTATGATTCAACAACTCTACTACTCTCGGAAAAACAAAATCTTTTCACTTAAAAGACTTGTTAATGCTATTTTTCTTCCTTGCCTTTTTTTCTTTTTAAATTTCACTTTATTTTGTTTTTATTAAATTCCTGGAAATGTTGATAAACAAACTCTCCCCTACCCCTCCCAAGGACGAAATTTGTAGGTCAGTTAGAATAATGAATGATTTATTGCTTTTTGTGTGGGTGTTTAAAAGGACAAAGGAATTTTTATTGCCTGCCATGAAAGGAAAAAAAACTATTAGATAAACACTATGCGAATAAATTAGTTCATTCATAAATGGCATGAATAAATAAAATGGCAGGTAGTATTTTAAAAATCCAAATAATTCGAAAAGTAATTGAGATATCGAATCGCGGCTTTCACTATTTTAATCTATATTCGATTCTTTGTTAATATTAAAAATTAAAAATTGAAAACTTTTTCCAAATTTTTCTTTACCCAAAGGTTTGAACTAGAAATTTGAAAATTGGCATAAAGGTGCGGTTTACCAATATAAACTTTTGTGCCATATTTCAACTCTTAAGTTACAATTGTTTAAAAACTTTCTATATAACAATTTTATTTATGTCTGATTTTCTGCATTTCTTCGTTTTGAAAATACAAGTTTTTTCGAGAACAAAGCCAATAGTGAACATTTTATTTTTATTTATATCTATATATATAAAATTAAGGTTTTGTCTGTACATTGGTCTAAATCACGCCAAATTTTGGTTGCACACGTTTCAAGCAAAGTTATGATCGAAAACACCCTCAACAAAATTCCTGTCTGTATGTCTGTCTGTATGTTTCCGTGGGTTCCGCGGAAAGTTGCCCACAATTCAAGTAAAAACGGCTTAAGGGATTATTATGAAATTTCATATTTGCATCAGATGTCTTCTAACCTACGTTTATTGCTATATAACGTTTTGATATTTTGACCCCAAAAGGGGGTTTGGGGGAGCGCACGAATGGAAATTATCAAATAACTAAAAGTATTAATTCTACTGCGAATTTTCTTATGAACAATGTTATAGTGGATGTGATTTCTGACAACTTTTGTTTAAAAAAATTCCCCCACAAAACCCCCCAAAAAGAGGGAAGGGTGAAAAAAAATGAAAATTCTTGCCCTTGGAGCAAACTCAACCAAATTTTGCTGGGTGGATTTCGGGTGGTGGGAGTTCAGGGGGCGCAGCCCCCTATCCAACGAGAGGGCTGCCGAAGCCGGGGCTTGCAGCTACTGCGTATATATATGTAAATTGATGTATAGGTCAGATTATTGCCGGTCAAATTTTTGCAATGAGCCGGACTTGAACCTGGGCCTCTTGCAAGGACTCAACTATCTCGCCCAAAACCTGACCAGCATTTATTTATTATTTATTAAAAAATATTTATGACGATTCCTTTCATCTAATCAAAAAATCTTCAATCTCGATTTTTCCTATTTTTCAGATTTTTCTGAGTGTTTATTCATTTATAGGGGATGAAAAAGATTCTATGTACAAGGTGATTAAGGCGAAAGTTTAATTATTGGATAAATAAATATATTTGGAGCTCTATAATGAGTCATTTGTTGGTATTTAAGGAATAATTTGGTATCTCGCCAGAATGAAATTTAATTAATTTCCATCTTAAAACAAAATATTTCAAAGGATTTTCTATTATTAAAACTTCATTATTAATAATAAATTGGCTCGTATATTATTCAATAATTAGTCTTAGCTTATTGTATTTTTTCATAAAGAACGTTAAATCTGCATTTTTATTTTATATTTATAGGGCAATTCATTAGTGAGAAGAGAATAATTTTCTTTCTTCAAATAATTAAGCTTAAGAGTAAACATATTAAATTATGAATATGGTATTAATCGTAGTTTAAATTGATTTTAATAACTTACAACACGAATTTGATGTTACTTTTAAAAAAAAAGAATATTGTAGAAAGCAATTTGTTTTGGCCGCTTTGCTCACTTTTTGTCATCTACTATCTTTCCAACCTAATTCAAGATATCTTTTTATGTTTAAAAAACTCATATGGAAAAACATTCATCTAAATTACTAATTAATTAATAAAGTAAAGGGAGTGTAGTTTCACAGTGAATGAAATAAAACTCAACGAGGTTTATACTACAAACTCAATATATTTCGGATTATTAGTCCATCATCAGGAGTTTTTAATCTGTAAACTCCTGATGATGGACTAAAAATCCGAAATATATTGAGTTTGTAAAACCTCTTTGAGTTTTATTTCATTCACTGTGAAACTACACTCCCTTTACTTTATTAATTAATATCATGTTTCACCTAAAACCTATCCCACTTTCCCTAAGTTAATTTTTTTTTATGAAATTGATGTGAGAACGAGATACACCAGAAGATGCATCCCCTAAAGACCTGTATTGGCTGGCCCCTCCATCGTGAAAAGAACAGAGTAAAAGGAAAGAAGCCGGGATCACGAGCCAAATCTCAGAAAGTTAGATACAATCCAATATCCAATTTACCAAGTTTTTAGGGGCTTCGAGCAGTGGTAAATTCTCCGTTCGATAAATTAGGTTAAATTTATCTCCCACTTAATAAATTACTAATTGATCAATCACTTACTTAAATAACTTAATAACTAAATAATATTTTACAAATGATCAAATTGAGTATGTAGAATAGAAGGTACTTTTTCTTATTATTAATAAGTGATGCATAATTTAAGAAAATAAAGCAAATTCCTATCTTTTAATAAACGGCATATTTTGCTCATCTCTCTTTCACCTTCATTTTTTTTCTTAAATAAAAGCAATATTATAATAAAATGTAGAATATTTCATATATATTAATGAGCACATTCCAGAATATTTCAGTTCACCTTCTTTTTGAACTTTTTCTCTGCTTTATATATATTTTATCATTGACTTGATCTTCTGAAGAGCTATCCTACCACCTCACATTAATCATCAACCTCCCATTCAGTTTGGACCACCTGTCGATCATCTTCTCGAGTTTAGAGATGAAATAAAGACTGCCTCCATTTTAGAAACCTTATCTGTACAAGTCTCGAGTTTTTTTCCCTATAAAATCCAGCCCTGTACTCATCATTATATATTTTTCTCTTTAGTTTGGATATCGTTTATTTTTTTATTATATTATATTATTTTTTTTTGTATCTAATTTATTTATATTTTGTACTCTCGTCTAAAATAATATTTTCTTGATACTCGTATTTAAAAGCCACCCTCGAGGTTCAAATTTAACAAAGTTATCAGCAATTATACAGGGGTGCCCTCTAGGCTCATGACTCACCCCTAGTTTTAAGAAAAGTACCCCCCTCATTTCATTTAGTTCTAAAGAATTAGAAGAGGTTTTTATTACTTTTTGTTGAAATTATAAAACTTGACCTCTTTTATTTTTAGCATATAATCCTAAAATGCAACAATTTTGTAATGTGCCCCCACCCTGAATTATTGGATGTTTTTTTTTTATAATTTTTGTGATATTTGAGAGAGGTTAATATTAACAAAGCTATCAAGGGTTCACTTTTTCCTGAATTCATTCTATTAAATCGGTTCATTATTTGATATGTACCTACTTGTTGTCTTAATTAGGTTAATATAGTCAAATACATATAGATAGTATATATATTTTTGCAAATATCAAAAAAGTTAATAAAGTATCAAAAATAAAATGAGAGAGTCTTCTGTTTTTTAAATAAAATAATTTTAACCTAAAATAAAAACAATTCTGTTACCATCGACAGTGAAATCTTTTATTCAACTAATATCAAAAATAAGCCAGAATTTCACATGTCGGGATTTTGGGCGCCACCCCTAATAAATATGTCCTCTCATGAGAGGATCTAAACTGATATGCTCAGTTTTCAAAGTAACTACCGCTGTACTTGAACATCAATTCTTGTTCGATTTGAAATAATAAATACATTGGTGGCAATCAAAAAGTCTCAATTCCATTTATTTGTGGGGATACCCGATTGAGATATCAGAATAGATCTTACTTAATAGGACTGAAAAACATTGATATCCTGTGTAATGTTATATGTTCCTGCGTTCTACTGCATTTAGATCTATAATGTAATCATTTTATTGCTTGAGATATATAAAAAATTGAATTCTTTTCATTTGAGAAGGCGGATTAGGTAACAATCCCGCAATAGTTGTTATTTAACGATCTAACAGTTTTGAAGTTCTAAATGCCGAAAATAAAAAAAAACAAGCAGAAAAAGATATTATTTTTTAATTTCCCCATCAATCGCCCACCAGTGTCATTCACCTTAGTACTTTATCCGCATTTAAAATCCTTTTCCCAAGTTGGTCTTTTTGATAGGTATCCTGATGTAATCTTGATATAGATTGATACGAGAGCTGACTCCATGTATCACGAGCGTGTTTTTCTTCTTTTCTCGTTCATGTTGTTCGTTCTTTTTTACACTCCCTTTCCCGTCAAAAGAAATCGACATATGTTTGGCGGTGGTGTTTATATTTTTGGAAATGTAAGTAACGATCATCGATCATTCTGAATTCGGGAACTCTCTCAGTGACACGCGATTGAAGATTATCGGAATTAAATGAACATTTCTCATCCCATTTTATAAATAATACAAATCTCGACGTTTTTTTTTTTTCTCTCTCTTTGTGAAATTATAAAAATATTAAACTTTATCACTTTGACCACAACTTACCTGATTAAAGTAATAACATACATTCATAATCCTTTTCTGTTGATTATTACTTAAGTGTGTATGTTTGTTTGACTTGAATAGTTTTATGTGTGTGTGTTTGAAAACTTTTGTCAGGGTTAATATACATTTTTGTTTTTATATTTGCAATTCGAAAAATATTCATAGCTTTACAAATTTTGTCGATCGGAAAGAAATAACAAAAATCCATAAGACTTTTGTTTTATTACTGCGTTCATATGTTTAATTAATTTTTTATATAGGTCTTATATGAGGATATGCCGAAACTTTCGCATATATATTCTTTCTCTTATGTCATACTTGCTTTGAACTTTAGGATTACAATATTACATTTAGCATAAAGTGACTACTCTTAACAGTCATTTACCCAGATATTGATTTTGTAGGATGGGGGGGATAAACTACAAATTTTGAATTTCATAAAAATAATGTAGGTATTTTTAGTTATGTTAAGTACATTTTTTAAATATATTTTTACTTTATCCTTAGTGTATCATAGCGAAAAGCTCTTTGGGATAAAATATTGTTTATTACTTTTTCATGAATTACAATTATATTTAGTGTCAACTAGAAAATTTCGTGGGGCTGATGTTCCCGCTCCATAAAAATATGATATAAAATTTGTTAAGTTAGCTACTTCCTCTTCCACTTTCATTTCCAAGAAGACAATAGATGATTGGGCATTATCTAATGAATTCCAAAATAATTCCACATAATTCCAAAGACGTGGACACCTAATTCCAATCGCGATTCACTCCTCCCTGCCAATTCTTACATTCTTTGGTTCTCGAAAAAAAATTGCTGACCAGAGCTATTATCTATCGTTTCAAGTCCACGCTCATGGTAGCAGACACTATTTGGGGTTTAGAATTACTTTTGTGGCGCTTATATTATTTATAATTCATAACTAAACAGATTTTAAATTCAATATGTATCCAATATGTTGAGGAAGCAATCTGTTTATGCAAAGAGTTAATTTACACGTCACATTAAAATTCATAAATAGATTGAAACCAATCAATCAAAAGAATTCTAGCTTCGTATATGAGGTGTCAACTTAATTACCATAGTAGTCGGGTTGCCATCAATCTTAAGGGAATCTTTTTGTTGAAATCCATGCCTGGACGGTTGTTCAGATATACAAACGAAATGAATTCTTTATTATTTTTCAATTTTTTGTGCAATGTTTTTATTAAATATCTTTCAAAAGGATCATTCGAGAACATTGTTTATTTGATCTGTTTTGATCTTTATACTTTTAAAAAATGGGGTCACGTAACATGGTTAACTTAAAAAGACAGTGTTGTCTAATATCTAGGACCGTTGATTGTATCTCTAAGACTCGGACCATTTCTTTGAAACTCCGCAAGACTGTCATTGTTTAGTGTCTTGAAATAACTACCTACATTACTTCTGTTGCAGAAATTTGACTCTTTTATTAATATCTACTATCTTCCTCCTTCACTAAGCTTCTTGCAGCTAAATTATATACAAATCTAACTAACTCGTTGGTCCCTAATGACTTCCAGAGAATATCTCCCCCTGCTTTTTTCTTTCCCGGATCTTACAGCCTTCTTTTTACCGCCCACTTTTGGAAGTCAAATTAGAGACAAACTAAATCTAAATCATTAGTCAATTCTTTCGCTCCTATGATTTCTCGAGACTGGAATTCCCTTCTTGCTTTCATCTTCCGCGGATCCTGCATTACTTGAACCAACTACATCTATTATCAACCTGACGCAACTCCAGAGTTATAGAAGCCGAACCATCATGTAATTTTTAAATAATTCTCATTTCAATAAGTGGGTGTGTTCTTTTGTTGGGCAGATTCTGAAAATAGTCTATATTATTAAAAATTATAGGTGTTCCATTCCTTAAAGAGATGCTAATATGTGAGTGATTTAACGCAAAACAACCTCTCAGATGAGGATAGTTTTATGATTGACTATAAATAATTTCGTGTAAATTACTTTTTTATTCCTTTGGTTAGGATTTGAATAAAAAATTATAAATATTCATATAGTTATCACTTCTCGTTACGAGAACATCGTTTCAAATTGATTTTCTTATTAGAGATACATTTTTTCATTGTGGTGTTGACCTTTTATGGAAATCGGGAAGAAAAGGATCCGGTTTGAATATCACCAAAAATAAAAATATTTCCCCGCGTATATGATCTGTTAATGGCTGAATATCAAATGAACTGCACGGTTATGGGTGAAGAATTCAAGTCTGCATGTTAACAGGCCCTAAGTGGGTAGATGTGGGCGCTGGCTAGGCCCTTAATGAGAGTCCTAGGCTCCCTGACATCTCAATAAGAGAAAGTAAACCTAATCACGAAATACGCCACCAAGTTCATTCACTTTCAATGACGAAATTAGAGTCAAAAACACAATCAATTATTTGCCTTCAATTAAAAAAAAATATAGATATTAGACAGGATTATTAATGTTCTAAAACTACTTCGGAACATAATGTTTCGGCTAAAGCTTATCCGATTTATTAGGTGTATTGTTTTTTAACTTAGTCTGCCAGATATTTATATTGAACTCTGTTTTTAAATATAGAAATATAGTCCAACTCATGTTTTGATATCATTTAGCTGACGCCAAATTTGTCAACATGTGAATGTTATTAAATCTGTTCAATGTTATTTGGACTATATTGTAACGATTATTTTCGGAGTACTTACGTATTTTATTGATTTAATTATTTTTTTAGTAAAATCCATTAAAAGTTTATTCATTGAGCTAATTATAGGGTTTTCTGTTGGACTCGGCACTATAGATAGATATTGGAGTTATCTATTCTAATAGTATTAGTACATATATTTAGGTTTCTTTCGCACGTATGCTGGAAATGTGGACTAAATATCTCAACGGAAAACACTCTTACGCCAACCAGACTTAAACTGAGATAGCACTTAAATTAACCGTAAACCAATTTTTAAGGTAAATCATTAAATTTAAATTAATTCATTTCAATTCAAGTAAAACTAGGCAATGTTTTCCCCTATTAAGTATCTTTGGAAAAATACAATTTACTCTAAAAGTTTTTTTGAGGTTAATTTAAGTAATTCGCTTGGAGAAATCGGGCGTTTGTTACTTGAGGATAATCGATTTTATGTTATCGAAATTATACAAGTTAATTAAAAAATAAATAATTGCTGATACTCTTAAATGCACTCATTTTATAGGGTGAAATGTTAAAAACTTGCTGCAATAAATAATAAAAAAAGACTATCAAAATGTGACACTTGAAACTCTGCAAACTGACACGATTTGTTGTGCAGTAACTTTGAGACTTATAACCACTAAGATAATATATTATTTTTGGTGACATATTCCATTAGAATACACAAAGTTTTCAATCTTCCATACTTGTTTTCGTATGTTGCCAGTATCTATGTCGAACAAGCACGGCGGAGCGATCTTAGGCCAGGAGGGTCAAAACTTGGAAAGTGATGTAGGCCTACCGGTGGGTCTGGGGGGTATGGAATACATAGACAAATTCCCAGGGGGTCAGCTGAAACCCATGACCCCACGGTTCCGCCGTCCCTGATGGCGAATATTCTCTTTTTTAGTTCCGAGATGAATATTTTCTGATCTGAACTGAAATCGATTCCAAGTCATGTGATTTTTGAACGATTGTCAATTAAAACTACGCTAGTACCGGTTGACAAGTCAACTTGGACCTTCTGACCCTTACTTGGGTATTACGTATTTAAAGGAACTAAGTTTAAATTGTCGTTCTGTAACATTGATTTAATTATTCGCTATAAAATAGAGATCAATGTTCCATTACCACTCCGCTCTGTTCATCTCACTGGTTTCGCATTAGTATTTATCGATAAGGCGCTGTTTCATTAATTAGTAACTCGGAAGAGGGGAGTGATGGGATTTGATTCTGGATTTAGTGAAAAAGTTTAGGGGGTTGGGGGGGATGAAAAATGACGTTAGCTGTCTGTCACTCTCCTAATTGTCCTCTATTGTTGCTTGGTAAATTAATTACAAATTCATGAGTTGGGAGGCCATTCTTTGGGAACAAAGTTCCCGTCCGGGGTCATTTCCCCAGCTCGAGAAGGTTTATGCAAATGATCCATCCAACCCACCCCAAAGTCGATTAATTAGTCGTTTCGAACAGGAGCAATTTGTTGGATTTCGCCTAGTATCCTTTCTCTATACAATCTTGCAATACCCTCTCTATTTACATTTCGGAGGTCGAAGTCCTTAGAATGAATATTTGTTCTATATTTTGAGGGAAAATAATTTCAGACAAATTATTTTACAAAATTTTAAATTAATATAATCTATGACATATATATATACTATCTGCGAAGCCCGCCTTCGGAGGGCCTTTTGTTAGGCAAGGGCAAGTTTATTTTCCCTACTTTCCCCACTTCTTTTCTCTCCACTTTCTTAAATTTTCATCCTTAAAATAATTATGAATTACTATAATAATATTATATCACGATTTTGTTAAAACCCTTATTTATTAAGATATAACCCGACAGTATAAAACTAAAGATTTGAGCATCTTTTTTTGAAAATATAATAGTTGGAATATTTTTAACCAATGTATTTTAAAAGAGAAAGAATTTAATCATAAGGACAAATTCTAAGATTTTAGTAGAAATATATATATATCAGAGAAGTTTTTTGTCTCAGGGGTGTGAGCTGACTGCCCGCAAAGCATGTTAGTTGGCAGATTCGACTCCTTAGGGGATGAATTCCCTCTGATATCGCAATTTAATACTTCTACTAAAATCTTAGAATTTGTCCTAAAGATTAAATTCTTTCTCTTTTATAACGCGGCCGGTTTAAAATTATTGAGAAACTCGGCCAAAGAGTTTGAATTGATCTTTTTACCAAAATAACTTTTTTAACAGCCATTAAGAGGACCGAATCTGACAATGATATATATGAATCCTATTAAAAAAAATTGCCAGAATACCGACGCCCAGGTCAAAGGGTGTAGGATGTTAATATTTCGCCTGGCTATTTTTCGCCTGCCACCCAAGAAAAAAACCCTCGTAAACATTTATTATATTTTTGATATATTATGCAATTTTTATTCAAATGGTCTAAACTTATTAAAAAATATATATAATAATAATAAAACTCGCTTTATTAATCTTCACAGTAATATATTACCATGTCTCTTCGACACTTTTTGAATTACTCGCCTTTCTTAGAAACTCAAAACGCGTTTAACCTTAACAATACTGAAACTTCTTCCCTATTTTTATCTTCCTTCCCCCAATATCCATTCCCCAAGTTTAAAAAGGACACAAATTCCTAAAACTTTACCCTTTCGCATCTCTAACATAAAAGAAATCTTCTCTAGTACTTATTTTAATTCAATTATGCCCAACCATGTCTATTCTTCACATAACCCTTTATTTACTTGTGAAATAATTACATTTTCAATAACTACGTCCATTAATTCTATAATCTGTCTCAAGATGAGTTTAATGCCCTTTCCTTGCTTGCATGCCAAATTTTAAGATATTTAAATTAGCAAATATGTTTGTTTTTTTATTAAATGACATCAACCTGAAAAAATAAAAATTCATTTTTTATTATTACTAGTTTTTGTGTAAAATAAATGAATCTCTAATTTTTCATTTTCATTTAATTTTGATGAGAACGTCCCTCGTTGTTTGATTGGCCCAACGCCAATTACGTCATCAGAGTTAATTTTAAATGATAAATCTGAATAATGACAACTTTAATAATGATTAAATATATAATTAATCAAGTTTTATTCAACTAGTTAAATATACTTGATAGTTTCCCATATTTATTCTAAGTTTCTTGTTTTTAATTTTTTTTTATTTTTATTTGTTTCAGGTAAGTTTCTATTTCATTCATCTAAGCATTTCATCAACCGTGAGTAAAAAGTCAGAGCTTAAAAAAAACTTTTCTTAAACAAATTTCAATTAAAATATTTACGTTTCAAGTCAAGATATCATTGAGGGAGCAGGAGGGCCACATTCCCCCTGGGATCGGAGCGGCAAATTCTGTAATAGACCGGCCTCACTAAGCTTTGTTTAATGTATACCGTGTGTGTTTCGTATTAAGCACAATATATCAGTGTATTTTACTATTGAAAACAAAAAATTAATATTTAATAATATAATTATTTGTGTCTCCAGGTTTACCCCCCCCCGCCATCCTGGAAATTTTTCTACGGACGCCCTGCAAGATATGTATTATACTATATATTTGTCTAGATTAATTTGTAACAACACGCTTAGAGAAATTTCTCTAAAAATTTCCCTCTTGCCTAGAATCGAACCTACGAACTCTTGGACTAAGGTCATTAGCTTTAATCACTAGACCAATCTAACATTAATATTTATAGCATGATTTCTGTTACTAAAACTATAAATTTTTGATTTAGACTTTGTGTCGAGATAATATTGTATTCATTTGAACTCGAATGAAAATGAAAAAACACCAATAGATTTTAAATTAATAAACATTAAATATATATTAATTAACGAGGCAAATTTGAAATATAATT
>JALMQS010000083.1:14589553-14650546 GCA_024734495.1 Forficula auricularia | reverse complement strand
ATACTATATAATATTCATCTAGATTAATTTGTAACAACGCTTAGAGAAATTTCTCTAAAAAAATTACGCTCTTGTATAGAATCGAACCGACGAACTCTTGAACTATAGTCATTGGCTCTACCGATTACTCCATTGGGACATTAATATTTATATCTTGATTTTTCTTACTAAAACTAGATATTTTTGATTTGGACTTTGTGTCGAGATAATATTGTATTCATTTGAACTCGAATGAAAATGAAAAAACACCAATAGATTTTAAATTAAGAGACATTAAATATATAATAATTAACGAGGCAAATTTGAAATATAATTGTCAGCGCGGCTCCAATTGATTTTCATTAACCAGGCAAATTTGAAATTCTAATTTCTAATTTGGACTCGAATTTTGAAATGAAAGACTCCAATTCATTTTGAATTAAGAAACATTAAATATATTGATCATTATTCCCCCCCCCCCCCCCCCCTCGCCACTCAAAAGTTAAAGAGGCGAAACTTTTAAGAGACGATGTATTTTCGGTAGTTTACCGGTATACATTTGGAGTGTGGTTTTTTAAGAGGAATAAAATTTTTGGACCGAGACGCTGCCCGCCAGGGCACCAGCCCGGAGGGCCGAGCTTCGAGGGCGTGCCGAAGTTACAAAAATTAACTTTGGCAACAAATGATAAAATTTTAAAATCGATATAATTAAGGATGTCATCCAAGAAGGTCGGCTAAGTGGAAGCCGTTTGAGGCAACCGGAGAAGTGCTAGGCACTCGTGAAATTTCATTATTTTGAATCCTTTATTTATTCATTTTTCAGGGCTCTGAAATGGCCTGACTATTATTAAACCATATTCTAAACGTGACCTTATTGTGATTGCGTCCTGAAACTCTATGAAAAAATAATTTTACAACTTTGAGTGACATAAGATGATGGTGTTTGAATAAATGTTTTCTTTAATATTGAGCGCCTATCAATGCAACTCCAGCGCAGAGCGTTCTATTCGAATGCATACCCTAGACTTCCCAGGCGGCGCTCAATCTTTCTAATCAATGTACGGCATAAATAAGCCAAAAAGCTCTTACTACTCTCAGTATATTTAGGCCAGGGGTAATTCTAACCATAGTTTTTAATTAATTATTATAGCAGATATAGAGGAGGGTTGCGGTAGGAATAACACTCTGATATATTATATAAATACTTGTTTATTGACTAGAAATAATACAGCAAAGGGTTGGAGTTGTTTGGGTGTTCGCTCGTTCGTGTCGCGTTGCAGACTGCCCGTCTGTCCGCCCAGGCTTGTGTGCCGGTGGAGACATCTGGTGGCGTTAGTGTATGGGTGGCAAGTGCTGCCCACTACACCACCCCCTCCCCAGAGCGATGGTCCCGGATGAGGAGGGCGATGACGGTTTGCCGACTCCTAATAGACTTGGTAGTCCGGAAATTCTCTGGCTCGTACTCTTCTTCCTACACGTGTGAACGTCTCGGTCGATGTCGTGGCTGCGGGCAGTGGTGTTGACGGAGGGCTGGTTACCGGTGAAGGTGCGTTGTTCGGGGGAGGGGTGCTTTCCTGGGAGATGAAAGCTGGCTTCACCCTGTCTGCGGAGACTTTTATCGTTTGACCTCGTCTGTCGACGTCGAAAGTTTTATCATCCCGCGATACGACTCTATAGGGGCCGGTGTAAGGTGGCTCGAGTGCGCCTCGGAGGACGTCTTGTCTGATGAAGACGTGCGTTGAGTCTCTGAGAGCTTTGTGGATGAAGGTGCGGTCTTCACGGTGTTTCGTCCCTGGGACTGGACGGAGTCTGTTCATCCCCTCTCGTAGTTCCCGGATTAGGAGTTGATGTTCTGGTTGTCCCGAGGGGTCTGAAACAAAAAATTCACCCGGGACCCTCAGGGGCTCGCCGTAGACGAGCTCTGCGCTTGAAGCTTGTAGGTCTTCTTTGAATGCTGCCCTAATTCCCAAAAGTACGAGTGGCAGCGAGTCGGTCCACTTATTGCCGTGGCACATGAGAGAGGCCTTAAGTGTGCGATGGAAACGCTCAACGAGCCCGTTGGACGCTGGATGGTAGGCGGTTGTTCTGGCTCGTCGAAATCCGCAGAAATCTCCGAGTTTTCGGAAAAGGTCTGACTCGAACTGGCGGCCTTGGTCGGTGGTAATGGTTTCTGGGCAGCCAAATCGTGCAATCCATCCATTGAGGAGGGCTTTGGCCACGGTTTCCGCGGTGATGTCTTGTACAGGAAAGGCTTCGGGCCATCTCGTAAAGCGGTCGACTGCGGTCACGAGGTAGCTGAAGCCTGCGGAAGATGGCAGGGGACCGACGATGTCTATGTGGACGTGCTGAAATCTGGCGGCTGTCACTGGAAACTGTCCTACTGGCGTGACAGTGTGCCTGTTTACCTTGGCCGTCTGGCACTGGAGGCATGCGCGGGTCCATGTTCGGCAATCCTTCTTTATTCCAGGCCAGACGAATCGATAGGAGACGAGCTTCGTTGACGCTTTGATTCCTGGGTGGCTAAGGCTATGTAGCGTGTCGAAGACCCCTCGGCGGAAGGGTTCGGTTACGAACGGCCGTGGGCGGCCGGCAGACGTATCGCAGATGACTTCGACGTCCAGCCCTGGCATGGCCTTCTTTTCTAGGCGGAGGGCTGTGGCTTGGTTCTGCAGCTGGCGAAGCTCCTCGTCTTGGAGCTGAGAGCGGGCCAGTTCTGCGAAGTCGATTGGCTGCGTGATGGCCTCGATGCGGGAAAGAGTGTCTGCGACGATGTTGTCCCGCCCGGAAATGTGGCGAATATCAGTCGAAAACTGACCGATGTAGTCCAGGTGGTTGAACTGGCGCGGGGAGCACTGATCAGTCTTCAGCCTGAAGGCGAAGGTCAACGGCTTCTGGTCGGTGAAGATAGTAAAATGTTTACCTTCCACCATGTGTCGAAAATGCTTGATTGATTCGTAGATGGCCAGGAGTTCGCGGTCGTAGGCGCTGTATTTTTGTTGTGTTGGGCTCATTTTCCTGGAAAAGAATGCCAAAGGTTGCCAGGCCCCCCTGGCGCGCTGGTGAAGTACAGCTCCTATGGCTGTCGCTGAAGCGTCTGTTGACACCGATAGGTTGGCAGACTGTTCCGGGTGAGACAGTAGCGTTGCCCTTCCGAGGTTCGCCTTACACTCGTTGAAGGATCGTAGCAGCTCATCTGTCCAAGTGACCGGTGTGCTGGGTTTCATCTTGGGGCCTGAGAGGAGGGCGTGTAAGGGGGCCTGGGTGTCGGCGGCGCCGGGCAGAAAACGTCTGTAAAAATTTATCATGCCCAGGAAGCGTCTTAATTCCCTGATCGTTTTAGGGGGCGTCCAAGCCTGCAAGGTGGCTATCCGATCTTCTAGTGGGCGCGAGCCTTCTGCGGAGATGCGATAGCCTAGAAAGGTTACCTCGGGCGCTTCGAGGACGCACTTCGTAGGGTTGACAACGATGCCATATTCCGTCAGTCGCTGGAAGAGTTGGCGCAGGTGTTTTCTGTGTTCTTCTGGTGAAGTTGAAAATATTAGGATGTCGTCGAGGTAAGCAAAGCAGAATTCCAGCCCGCGGAGTGCCTCGTCTATGAAGCGTTGGAACGTCTGGGCGGCGTTTCTGAGGCCGAAACTCATAAATGGAAATTCGTAAAGGCCGAAGGGAGTTGTCAGAGCCGTTTTCGGAATGTCCTCGCGCCTGACTGGAATCTGATGATAGGCCCGGACTAAGTCGATTGTTGAGAAGACGGTGCATCCCGCGAGGTAGTGGGCGTAATCGAGGATGTGCCGCACTGGATAACGGTCGGGAATCGTCCGCGAATTAAGGGAGCGGTAATCTCCACAGGGCCTCCAGCCCTCTTTCTTCGGCACCATATGTAGGGGCGATGACCAGGGGCTATCAGAGGGCCGTGCAGTGCCGGCTCGAATCATCTCTTCAAACTCTTTTTTGGCTATCTTGAGGCGGTCGGGGGCCAGACGGCGGGGGCGGGCGTTTACTGGTTGCCCGGGCGTTGTTCGGATGTAGTGCTTTGTCCCGTGGCTCACCTGGCGGGGGAGCCGGCTGGGCGCACGACGTCGGGGAATTCGCGGAATACGTCGTGTCCGGTGGGGTCTTCGAGAATCATCTTCACGCTCGGCGTCTGCGCGTCAGTTGGTTCGCATTTGGCTGAGAGTGCGGCCTTGTTGTCGATAATACGGCCGTGGCGGGGGTCTACTAAGAGGCCGTAGAATCCGAGAAAATCAATCCCGATGATGGCGCTCTCCACGTCGGCGATTACGAAGCGCCACTTGAGGATGCGCTCTAAGCCTATGTCGAGGGCCAGCGAGATCCATCCATAAGTGTGGATGGTTGTGCCGTTGGCCGCGATCAGGTCGTAGTCCACGCGTTTTCTTCGTCCTGGCAGCGCTTTCCGTGGATAAACGCATAGGTCGGAACCGGTGTCGACGAGAAATCGCACCTTGCTGTTTTTCTCGGTAACGTAGAGGCGGCTTCCTGATGATTTGCAGTCAGTCGCCGCTGCTACTGACCGCCCTTGGAGTTTCCCTGTGCCTTGAATGCACAGGGCTGTCTGCAATTGCGAGCGTTTTTGCCAAACTCGCGGTGGAACCAGCACACCTCAGGGTTGATACCTCTGCTGCGACGGTCGTCGGTTTTCCAGGTCCGCTGCTGGGCTGGCGCGCTTTTGTTTAAGTTGTTTGAATTAATGGCGGCAACTTGCTGGGACAACTCCTCGATCTGCCGCTCGAGGGCGCTGCTGGTTGGCGTGGGTTGTTCGATGGCGTGGGTTGAGACTTCCGGAACGGCCTCAGCGATGGAGTCTGCTATTTCTGCTGAATCCTTCCAGTTTAAGTCTGGGCGCGTTAATAACGCTGTCCGTATGGCCCTAGGCAATTGGCTAGACCAGAGACTCTTTAAAAGATCCTCCGGCCACGTGTCGGGGGCCAAGGCGAGCATGTGCTCGCGGAACTCCGAAGGCTTCCTGTCGCCGATCTCCTCTCCCGCCAATAGGCGGCGTCGTCTTTCTTCATTAGAAGGTGTTAATTTCTTTAGGAGCTCGTTTTTAGTTCCTGGTACTGGTTGGTGGTCGGCGGATTCGATATGATTTCACATACCTTGATTGCCTGTTGTTGGTCCAGGCTGGCGACTACGTGATGGAACTTCGTTTCTTCTGTGGTCACTTTGGCGAGATTGAACTGGGCCTCCACATGTTTGAACCAAAGGTCAGGTCGTTCGGTCCAAAGTGCTGGTAATTTCGCTCCTATACGGTTCACTTCCATGATGTGGATTTTTTTCTTTTGTCGTGGGTCACCAATATAGAGGAGGGTTGCGGTAGGAATAACACTCTGATATATTATATAAATACTTGTTTATTGACTAGAAATAATACAGCAAAGGGTTGGAGTTGTTTGGGTGTTCGCTCGTTCGTGTCGCGTTGCAGACTGCCCCTCTGTCCGCCCAGGCTTGTGTGCCGGTGGAGACATCTGGTGGCGTTAGTGTATGGGTGGCAAGTGCTGCCTACTACGAGATAATGTTCAATAATTATTATCCATTTTACTTAGAGAAAGTGGTGTAGGTTTTAGGTGAAACATGAAATTAATTAATAAAGTAAAGGGTGTGTAGTTTCACAGGTAAAAACTCCTGATGATGGACTAATAATCCGGAATATATTGAGTTTGTATAAACCTCTTTGAGTTTTATTTCATTCACTGTGAAACTACACACCCTTTACTTTATTAATTAATTATTATTCACAATGAAATATTTATAAACATGATAGATAAGTGTATTTAATAAATACTTCGCTTCCCAAATGTCGTTGAGTTTCAGAAAACTCTGGCCAAAAAGCTAAAATTACTTTTTTCCCTTAAGAATTTCTGAAACATGGAGAAAAATAATTTGTATGTATGATTTTTTTCTCTATAAAAGTATTTTTAAAATGACAAATTTATTAGGCTTTAGTCGTAGATCATGGGTTTTTAACTGTACTTTTGGGAGGTCCAGCACTTGTAAAAGCTCTGGTCTAAATGACTATTTGACTATCTATTTATTTTATTTTTAGGGTATAAAGAGGGAGGTAGATACATTGCTAAATAATTTATTGATTTCAGGAACCACCCTATATACATATCAGAAATAAAACGAATATTGATGGTTTACTATATTCTACTTGGATGGAAGTTGTAGAAGCCTTAAATATCAGGTTAAACTTTTTTTTGAAATTATTATTATATATCATTCAACAAATTTATTTAAATAATTTATTATTATTTTTGTTAAGATCGGTGAATGTGTTTGTTGATGGAACTGATTTCGGCAAAAAAATGGAGAATGGAACCTGGTCAGGACTTATCGGAAAGATCAAAAGAGAAGAATTGAATTGTGGAATGTCGTTTTTATTCAATAATCCGAGAAAAGAAGCGGCCGATTTCATTCGGGTCTTATATGTGGATAAGTAATGTGAAATATGAATATTTTAAAAATTAATTTTCATTTCAATAGTGTTTTTACTTTACCATAAACAAGGGCGGATCAGGGGAGCGGAGGGGCGACCGCCCCCCCCCATAGAGGCCCGTGCCTGGCGGGAGTGTAACACGTGTGTCGCACGCAGAACCCAAAAAACGGCGGCCAAATCGACAGGGAATTTATAACAATTTTTTTATTTTAATGAACTTACAATATGAGATATGAAATTTGTAAAAAAAAATTGAAAATAAAGTTCTATGTGTGTGTGTGGGGGGGGGCGTCTCCGCCCCCCCCCCCCCCCGCTTAGACAATTCGACCGCGACACACTTTCGAGATAAAAAGTAGATCTTATATACATCGGGCACCTTATATACATTCTCCCCCCCCCCCCATAAAAATTCCTGTATCCGCCCTTGACCATACATGGTATGGTCAAGTATTGTAATCGTGCATGAAAAAAGTGTTTTTTGAAAATATCTAAAAAATGGCGCGTCGCACGCAGGTCCAAAAACGGCGGCCAAATTGACAGGGAATTTATAACAATTTTTTTATTTTAATGAACTTAAAATATGAGATATGAAATTTGTAAAAAAAATTGAAAATAAAGTTCTGTGTGTGTGGCGTCTCGACCCCCCCCCCCCTCCGTTTGGACAATTCGACCGCTACACACTTTCGAGATAAAAAGTAGATCTTATATACATCGGGCACCTTATATACATTCTCCCCCCCCCATAAAAAATTCCTGGATCCGCCCTTGACCATACGTGGTATAGTCAAGTATTGTAATCGTGCATGAAAAAAGTGGTTTTTGCTTCTTTTTTTTGGAAATATCTAAAAAACGGCTGAAACTATTTTGATTAAAAAAATTTGTCTACATCATAATTCATAATTTAATTCTAAATAAATTAGTTAATTATATTGAATTAATTATATATGATTTAGGTATAGATAGAAATAAAATTCTTGCCAAAATCTAGCTATATTATTTTTATTCAGCCTCTCCTGCCAACCTTTCGGACCATCGAGGGTATCCTTCTTCAGGGCAGAGGCTAGTTAAGAAATATCACATTCTCCAAACATTCGTCATTTAATTTGAACATATATATTATTCCAAGTCATTTCAACGATCCTTAGGAATTTTAGCCATAATTTCATTTCTATTTATACATAAAGTAAATATATAAAAAATTTAACGGTGTCTCCATTCACATCAAAATTGGGAGAAAACTGAAACCTTAATTCGCTAAAAATAAATAATTTTATCAAATTAAAAGATGTTACATAAAGAAGTCCTTTTTATGATCTCAAAAAATAAATCAAACATTGTCTCTCAATGTAGTTTCCTAATTTATTAAGAAATAATGAAATACGGAAAGTTTTTAAAGAGAATAAAAAATTAATTCACATTATAAATTTTACAATTAAAAACATAATATTTTACTTTAATACCATTTATATGTTATTCTGATAATTAATTAATTTATATTTTTAGCTATATGGTATTTGTATCATTAAAGGAAGTTCTAATGACAAGTGGTGAATCGTGGTTCGCGTATATAGAACCGTTTGAACCCAATCTTTGGCTTGGAATGGCCATTATGTTTTTAATATTCATAGTAATGGCTTGTTTACTAAAATCTTTTTCTACAAAATCAAAAACACCTTTTACATTTTCAGAATCGATTTTGTCTATATGGGGTGCAATGTGTATACAAGGTAAATTTTTTAAGCCTGTGATTTAAGGTAGTTGTTTCGCGACAATACTAGCAAAAAGTTAATGCTAGAGTATATAGAACAGACAATAAAGATTCATAATTTATAAGCCCAAAACTTTTTGCTGTTTATGTACCACTACTAGCCAATTTTGTGCTCGTTTGACAAATCTGGCAACATTGTCCGAGCTTGAATATTTTTATCATAGAAATGACAGATAAAATACATTATAAAGGTCGATTTATAAAACAAAAAGTTCTTAATAAGCGATTGCGACAATGGCTAAAGCAAAAAACGTCAAAAAAGTACTAAAGTTAAAACACTTTTTAGGTTAAATAAATGCGTTGTTGCCAGCTTGTATTTACTGTAAATTTTTCATTATACACTTTTCATTATTTATTCATTATTATCTCAGAAACTGTGTTGTAACTATGAACTAAAATTTTCTTAAAAAATGTATTAGTTATTGTTTAATGTTGGTTTAGTTTTTTATAACAATGGTAAGAAGAGTTTCTTAGTTATAATTAAATATGTATGTAAACTTTCCGATATCCCGTATTCAATGTATAAGAGTCTGAAAAACTCTATCTTTGGAATTTAATATCTCCGGAACTATATTGTTCATAAATTTCGTTTGCACCAATCGATGCAGAAGTATTTAAATAATAATCTGTCTAAATTTCAAAAAATCCTAAGAAAATCCATATGGTGAAACAACTACCTTAAGGTAGTTCTTTTACAAATGCAAAAATTCAAGAAGTCTTCGAAACTTGGAATATAAGTCATTAAAAGTATAATAAACATACTGTTAAAATTTGAAGACGATTTACCACACCAAACGATGAAATAATTGCAATTAAAAATGACAATTTTTACATAGGGTAGATAGGGAAAGGGTGGGAATATGATCATTATTTTATTTTTTTTTCATTGAAGGACTTTCACCATCTTGATGAAAAACTATTATTTGTTAGAATAATATATTCGGGTTAACTTAAAAAAAATTGAAATTATTTACCACGTACTTTTGATAAAAAACAAAAAAAAATCATTTGGGGGATGATTTTTAGTGGAGGGGATATAAGCACAATGGCTTGGAAACGATCCGGCAAGTATGTGTGTATACATATAGAGATTTCGTAGTGTGAGTGGACAGTCACGTTAAAAAAACAACAACCTAAAATTTTAGTTCCGTTCATATTTAAGGAGTGGTTACGAGGCTAAAACTTTTGTGTGGATTGTCGCGAAAGAACCTTCTTAAACTAAGCAAGTTTTCATCTAAGTTAATTTGAACCTAAGTATACAAACTAAATTTGGCTAAGGTTATCATCTCAAGTCTGGCTACAAGATTTGATCAACAACAACATTTCTCATTTTTGTTGTTTATTAGTCAAAAATATTGTAAATATTTCAAAATACACAAACAAAATAAATACACAGCCATATTAATACAGTTACGATTGAGTGTTTCTGAAAATAACAAAATCGTGCATAAAAAATTGTGATTAGGTATCCTTGTTTTTTTCTAAAAAACGGATGGTTTTATTTTTACGAACTAAATTAAACCAAATCATGATAATAAGCCCTTTAAAAAAAATTTATATATTAAATTTTGTTAAAATGATATTTTGAGAGATATTAATTATATTTTCAAAAAAATTGGCTGAGTATAGATTTGTTTGAGGCTAAATTTTGTGTGCGCTCTACTTAAAAAACCTATGCGATTACCACTCAACATAAATTTGTACCCGTAAACGTTACAATGGATTTCAGTAGAGTTTTATACTTTGATTATCATGCAATTTCCCGATTTTTTACAACAGTTCAGAGTTTTGAGGTATTTTCTTTTAAAAGGATGAAAAAGGCCATTTCGACCTATTTTTAAATCAAAATATTTTGTTGACTTAATAGAAAACAGCTTCCTCTTTGATTTTCAAATTACCACTTGTTTTTAGATCAATTAGAACTCGAGTTATAACTAATAAACTAAAACTACGTGATTATAAAGGATAATAAACATAGATAAAAACATAAGGTCTTGGTTTTTTAGTTATAACTCGAGTTCTAATGGAGCTATAAACAAGTGTTAATTTGAAAATCAAAGAGGAAGCTGTTTTCTATTAGGTCAAAAAAATATTTTGATTTCAAATATTGCTTTTTAATATCTAATGGGACTCGAAAATAGGTCAAAATGGCTTTTTCGTTGTTTTGACCGATAATATCTCAAAACTCTTACCCTTTCACCCCATGACCCCACCCCCGCCACCATAACATGCATGGATTTTAGTATTCCAAACTTGCAGCCACTCTTCTCATTTAGATGGAGTCCTATACCTGTCCATATATTTTTATCAATATTTTTTTCTAGGTGGTAGTTTTCATAATTTTTTCCACGATAAATTGAGTAACCGAATAACGATATTGTTCATATTTTTATTTTCAATGATACTATCATACAGTTTTTCGTCTCAAATTATTTCATCACACGTATTAAGTCACGATAAACTGGCTTTTAATAATCTGGAGGAATTTTTAAAAACAAAAGGATATACAATTTATTTAGAAAAAGATTCGCCATTATTACCATTCTTATCAGTAAGTAATCGTAGTAGTATCTCCCTTTATATAATAGTTTGAGGATAGATTGAATATATAGTTACATAAAGTCAATAACCCCCTCATTTGAGTAAAAATGACATTTTTTAAATACTCAAAATTTTCCTTATATTAACTAAAATTTTTTCAAAACCAGCTACGATCGCCGGTTAGAGCCATTCTAATAATAAATTTAAATATAATTCTTCTTCATGCGCCATACTCGATTCCGAACGTGGGCGATTACTATGGAGAGTATCCTCTCCATTGTAATTATCCTAGGGAAAATTTTCACAGGGGTGATTTCTCATTGCATTGCCCTGGATTTAGTGAGGCGGCTTGGATATATTGTTCTGGTTAAGGTGAGATTCGATTCCGAATAAACTAGATCCGAAGTCAAACGCCTTAACCACTGCTCTTTGGGCCCCTCATTACATATAATAAACTATCATCAATTTATTTTTTAATTTTTTATCAAAATGTCTGTCGGCCATACCTATAATAATTTTATAATAATTTCATTTAGTAGAATTCAATTTTCACTCCTAGAACCATATCAAAAATAATCCATTAATTAAATTATATTTATATATTAATTGAAAGTAACGGAATGCAGCCCAGGGTAGTGAGGAAAGAAAAAACTAACACATAACCAAATAAGGTGTAATTTATTGGAATCCTTCCTCCTTTCTTTTCAAACCGACGTTTCGGAGGATTCTTCTCTCCTTCTTCAGGGTTTCAAGGGAGAATCCTCCGAAACGTCGGTTTGAAAGGAAGGAGGAAGGATTCCAATAAATTACACCTTATTTGGTTATATGTTAATTTTTTCTTTCCTCACTACCCCTGGGCTGCATTCCATTACTTTTAATTAAAAGTTCTAGCGGTTCGTCTCTCTCCAGAGAAAATTTCGTTGCAAATAAAATATTTATTTTTGTTTAGGTATGCTAAAATATTTTTCTTTTAATTGTGTCAATTTTCAGTTGAGCACTGATCGAAATGTAAAAAGATTTTATAACCAATATATTAAACCAAAATTAAATAAACGTCGGCCTGGTGGAATGTCCCAAGTGGGAAAAACAAAGCAATATGGAGTCATTCTACCAAAACTGATGGGAAAAGATTATTTTGAAGGAGAACACTTAGAAGTATCATATTTCCCCATTTCAAACCAGCCATTATTTATTACTAATGTTATTAATAAATATTCGCCTTATGATCGATTTATTAGTCACAGGTAAGTAAAAATAAATTCTAAAATATTATCACAATTGAAATATTTTATTAGATATTATGCTAGCTTCAAATAGAATTGACGTGAAACTTAAAACAATTGTGAAGTATACAAGTCATTGTAAACCTAGCTTTTAATCTTATTCCCGAATAACGAATAAGAGGTGTAACACTCAATTAAACAAACAAGCGTAAAAAATTCTGATTTTTTGTAATATTATTATGTAAAGTTTATTTGATTATTTTTTAATTGTTCTTAATCAAAATTTAAAAAATAGGTGTTGTAATGGAAAACTTTCACTTGGAAAATTTATCTTTATTTGAAATTCTTTTCCCAAATTTTCAATCTATCCCTGAAGTTCAACTTATTTCTTTGGAACTTTTTAAGCTATTGCTTAGCTTTTATCGCGGGCTTTGAGCGCGGCGACCGAATCAAGAAATTCCGTAACGAAAATAAACCTAACACCCCCACTCTGACAGGCACAGCGAAGGTAACGATCCTAGCGAAAAATACTAGAACTAAATTCAAAGAGGTTACACAGGTTGCATGTAAATAGGCGTTTACGATTTTATATATATTATTTAGGAGTGTAAAAATAGTACTACCATTATAGTTCTGGCTGTTAATTAGACTTATTTAAATAGTGTTCAGACGATAGCTCAAAGTGTCTTAGATTTCATTAGTAATAGAAATGGCATTTCAATAATGACTTTCAATTGCCAAAGTCTAAATAGTTACAAATACGATTTACAAGATTCAGTTACGAGACAAACAAATGTGTTACTTCTTACCGAAACTTGCATGACGCGTGATAATCCGATTGAAATACCTCATTTCAATTGTATTGTTCAATTCAAACGAGATACTGTTCCAAAAGGTGGGGTAGCTATTTACCAAAATAATAATAATGTTACTAATATTATGACTCCGAATATTGAAATAAATATTGCACACGTTAGCGATGTTAATGTTAGGCGCTCATTTGTTGGAGATATTTGTGCGTGCTTATGCAAACTTAGAAATGGCCTACACATAGTCATGGTAGAAATTTACATTTCTCCGAATCCAAAATTGGACGAGGTAGAGCATTTTATTCATCGGACTTTACTGGAGTACACTGAAGAAGGGTCGAAAATACTTGGTACAAATGGTAATAAATTTCCACTTATCTTGGCTGGAGATTTCAACATCAATTTCACTGATAAAAATTCAGAGCGGTTGACAACTTTTCTTTCGGAAAAATTGAATTTGAAAATGAATAATGGAATGAACTTCCATCCAAATTTCAGGCAAACCCGACTCTTGGTGCTCTCAGATCTTCGTTCTTTATGGATCCCACCCAATAACTGATACTCCTTACTCTTATTTCCTTTATGTCTTCTAATCTTTCTCTACTTTTTTTTTCTCTCTCCTTCCCCATAAAATTTGTGTATTGGTGAACTCTTTTGCCAAATTTGTAAAATATTGTTGCTAAATTATGTATAAACACTAGGTGGGACCTAAGGTCCTATGTTTGTATACTTTGTTAAATAAATAAATAAAATAAATAAATAATGATCCACAAGAATCCACAACAAAATATGGGACCACCATTGACGCGGTATTTTCCAGATATTTAGAGGATATCAAGTCTCAAACTTATGTTTCTTATTTCAGTTACCATAAACCTATAGTTACAATGATAAAAATTCCTGAATAACCTACATATGTATTGTAAGATAATAAACATATTTTAAACAATATTAACTTCTCATTTATTCAATAAAAGAAAAAGAAAAAACATTGTTTTCTTATCGGTCACCACGCTCAAAAAGTGTAACTTGAATTAATATCAAAGAAAAAAAATATTGCATAAATATTATAATTGCATAAGTTGGTAAAAAATGCTATGCAATAGCTTTGCCGCGGCAGTCCCCGAGTGCCACACATCTATTTTTTATATAATATTTTAAATTGAAAATAAATTTCTAAGCACTTGTAAATATATCAATTGAAAAATGCACCCTTTGATTTAATCCCAAATAAATTAGTCAAAGGCTAGCCAGATCAAAAACTCATTAATTTCAATATATTATGTATTTTTAGATTACTTGGTGCGATGGAATCTGGAGTTATAAATAGAATTCAGAAAAAATATTTAGAAAAGGGGCTGAAAAAATTATTAAATAATCGTATATTTAACAGCATCCATTTTGATCTTATATTATTTCCTCTCTCAATTCTTTCTTTGTCATATTTAGCTTCTCTTTTACTTTTAATTTTTGAGATAATATTTAAATCAAAGAAAACCATATGTATTTCAAGAGATTCAACAAATATTAAAGATTTATTTTGATTTTTTATATCATATTTTAATCAATCAATCCAACATTATTTAATCCCGAAATTGTCACTAGGAGTGGAGAAACCTCGTTACTACGTGTATAGTATAAACTATGGTACTTACGTATTAACGCCACCTCAGCTACAGCTTTGGCGGTTTTTAAGCGCCGCTACTGACGACGGATTCTTTTAGAAAATGAATATTAATTAAAAAATAATTAGTAAATGCCCCAAAAAATTCGAATGTGTAAAAGTCGTTGCCGGTTCAGTTAAGATATATTCAGTTCTGCTCGTATATCTTCATTTCGGGAGCTGGCATTTAGGCTATTAGGTTGGCTAATGCCAACCTAATCGCCTAAAGACCAACCCGTAATGAAGAAATACGAGCAGAACTGAATTTATCTTAACCGAACCTTCCAAAGTTTGTTCGGGAGCCCATTTTTTTTATCTAAATGAACCGAGATGATGAATAGAACCGAACTTTTGAAAAGTTCTAAAAGTGAAAATTTCCAACGCCCACAGGCGCTCACTTGAGACAATTTGAGACATCATAGTCCTTAAACTCAATTTCAGTTCAAATTTGTAGTTTAAAATTTTATTTGTAGCTGCGGTGGCGTTAATACGTAAGTACCTAAACTATTTATATAATTAAATGAAATAATAATTTTCAGCTCTAAACCCCCCCCCCACACAGAAATCTTTTTTGGTCCCAGCCTTGCTTCTAAATGTGTTAAAGATAAATTTTTATTTTAAAGTTTTGGTAATAAAATTATCTATTAAAAAAAAAAACAACTAATAAATAAATTTATTATAATAAATAACAAAGATCACAATAAAAAAATCCGTCATTTTGATCATTTAATCTGTATATTTTTATCTGAGTAAGTTTGTTATTTGGTAATAAATATACTGTACTTATTAGAAAATGTACTTATTTTGATTGAATTTAATTTTAACTTAATGAATTTTATTAATACTTTATTAAAATCCTGAAGTTGTACTCATTTATTTAGGTCTAATTTTCCCTACTTGAATAGAGCCATATTTTTGTACGTTTAATAATTTCAATGCAGGATATTCTCGGAAAAGTTATGGCCGAAAAGAAGAATATTTAACAAAGTAGAAAAATTTGCTTAGTTGCGAGTGTGAATTCGATAATTGTACGTAAAATATATGTATATGAATTTTCATTTTACCGATAAAAGTTTAATTAGATTTCTCTTGAAAATTACAACATTACAAGGCTACCTGAAAAATGAGCTCGAATATTAATTTATGGAATATTCATTCCATTATGTTTTGATAATTATCAACCTTACCAATTAAACTATATGGTTTGGATGTAAGTTTAAATTTAGAATCATTTGATCGCAAAACTTTTTACAATGAAGATTAAATCTTTGAGTGATATTTTTAAATGGGAAATTTATCAGATTACTTCTACCTTAAGTGCAGACATTGGGGTCAAAATTCTTCCTGATATAAATATAATAAAAATGAAATTGAATGTTTCTTTTTGCCGAGAGTAGCAGAATTTTTATAAATTAAAGGAGACAATAAAAATTATCAATAACAACCAAGATTTTGTAGAAGACATCTCAAATAAATCTACGAGGATAAGTCAAAAATTACCTACACTTTTCGTTCAACAACTTAAGTATTAAACTAAGATAGGAGGCGGCCGCATGCGCATGCGTTGAGTTGTCGCGTCTGTGGTCACGTGAGCGGAATTTAATCACGATCGCGTCAGTTTTCGTCTAGCTACAACAGCATAAGTATGTCAGCTCCGCTATGAGATTGCACCAAAGAGGAGCAACGAGGAGTGGTCAGAGGGTGTGAAAGGTGCTGAAATTTACCGGAGACTTTTGTCACAATACGGGGAAAGTGCTTTATCTCGTAAAAGCGTTTTTTTATGAATCGAAATGTTTTCAATTGGCCGAGCGAAAGTAACACAAAAAGAGGGAGCTGGGCGACCGTCAACTTTGAGATCCTGGAACACCCTTCCTACAGCCCAGATCTCACTCTCTCAGACTTTCATCTCTTTGGACCGCTCAAGGAAGCTTTGAGAGGTCGTCGATTTGCCTCAGACATGGACGTTCGGGATGCGGTGCAAAAGTGGCTTCATGACTAACCGAAAACCTTCTACCAGGAAGGCATCCCGAAGCTTGTGGCTCGCTGGACCAAGTGCATTGCTAAAGGGGGAGACTATATCGAAAAATAATATATCTGTTGTACACCTATCTTAGTTTAATAAAGTTGTAGAGCGAAAAGTGTAAGTAATTTTTGACTTATCCTCGTAATTTGTCGTATAAGATTAAAAACACATTAAAAGAATACAAGAAAAAATAAATCCTGTATAGAAAATAAAATTGAAAAGATTTTGTTTTGCCGAGATTAGCAGAGTTGTTAATTCGTAAAGAGAAATCAATCAGGTTCATCTGCTGCTCTGTTTAATGCAAATTGTTGATTTCTATTTTAGAAAATAAAATAAAATGTCATTTTATATAGGAGTAATTATTTATTGACAATGTTATTGATTTTTTTTTTAAATACAAAAAATACAAATCTTTTCTTTTATTTATTAAAACACTAAACATTTCGGGAGAATTTCTTCCTTTATCAATGGAATTTAATTTCAAAAAAAGATGCTTTATGTAGTGAATATAATCCAATATTAAACAAATAAAATATTTTGAAAAAATACATGGTATTATATAACATGAAATAATTGACATAAAAAGCATTTGTGTTACTTTTCTTTAAAACTATTACATAATAGATTAAGAATATTTACAAAAACCTTAATAGAATGAACAAGACATTATTATAGTGGGTGGCCAAATTATTATACTCAAATGATTTGTGGCCAAATTGTTATACTCAAATGATTTTTATCAAGTAGATTTAAATGAATCAAAAATAAAAGCTTCAACAGCTTTTTACTAATAAATTTAATTTATTCAAACTTTTCAAAAAATCTAGTCTAATAGCCCTTTTGGACTGGCCTGGCAACTCGCCAGATCTCAACCCGATCGAAAATGTATGGGCGGCCCTCAAAAAAGAAATTTGCAAAGATTAAAATAATTACTAACAAAAAGATCTTGATAGAAAATATTATTAAAGTATAGCACAATACACCTGTACTTCAAGAAATAGCCAAAAAATGCATTGCCAGCATATTCTGCAGTTCAAACAAAATGTGATTTCTCAAAAGGAAGGATTCACTAAATATTGAAATTGTATTTGTATTGTCCTAAGGTAATAAACCTATAAAGATAACAATTGAACCGATATTATGAGTTTAATAGTAAGCTAAACCCGTAAAAACATTTGAAAGATAACAATTTTCAAATGAGTATAATAATTTGGCCTTCAAATAAGTATACTAATTTGGCCACCCACTGTATATATCTATATATAATTTTTTTTCTTAAAACTATTTTGATTAATTTGTAAATATTTTAATAAACTTTAACTAAAACAACTAGATTATATAATTTTTAGTTATTTAAAAATTTATAAATGTTTTATTAATCATTAGCAATAAGATAATTATCATATCATTTTTGAGTCTTTTTTCTTAAAAAAAAAAAAAATTGGCCCCAGAGATATAAAATGACGAGCTAACTAATCTCGTTGTATTATTATTTCTTGGCAATAATCAGCAACCACTAGACGTTAAAGAGGAACAAAAACATTTTTAATGTTTGTTTATTTTTTTATTCTCTGTTAATTAAGGCCCCAAGCGGTCTCTAATAGATATTAGGCGTGATTGTACATGTAATTATGAATTCTACTATAATATCACCAAGAGATGTCACGGCTATCGCAATTTTCGCCCATACTTTTTCAACTTCCAATTTGGAATTTATATATTTAGTTGCCTTAGTGCCGGTTGTATGTCGCAAAGTAAATGCTTTTTACCACTAACAAACGGTAGATGAAAGTGCCTGTCATCTGATTGGCCATCCCAGTGGCTCCATTTACCATCTACCGTTTGTTAGTGGTAAAAAAACATTCACATTGCGACATACAACCTGCTAACTCATAACAAGGAAATTTTCACAGGGCGGAGAAAAAAGAAACAAAATTTAAATAAGTAGGTTATAATGAAAGGCAGTCCATAAATTATTTAAATTTTATTCAAATTCCCACGTTTCGGAGACTTTTCTCTCCTTCTTCGGGGTATTTAATAAGTTATTGATGGGTGAACTATTCAATACCATGAAGGAGAGAAAAAGTCTCCGAAACGTCGGAATTTGAATAAAATTTAAATAATTTATGGACTGCCTTTCAATATAACCTACTTATTTCGCTAACCAGTCGCTCTTTCTAAGAAAATAAATAAAATTAAACAAAATTTAATATTGTGTTATGGAAAGAAACTATTTTTCACATTTTTTTCTACAATTACAATCGTAATTTTAAGTAGTAGTTTTACGTGGGCGATGCAGCATCTCTTTTTCTTTCGAACGGTATTAATATGTCATTTATGATAAAAAATGGATTTAGCAGGTTTACACTCTAAGGCGACGATTTGTATATTCAAAATGGGATTAATCCATTTTAACAGTGGCAGTTTCTTAATTAGAGCAGATGAGCATGTGAATCCCTAATAAAAATGAATTTACTAGAAAGTATTGGATCTTATTTAGATGATTTCATTACATGACGAGATCTACAAGATAGAAAGAATTAAGCAATTCCTCTTTTTTGGATAATTTTTTTTGGTATACATTCGTTGTAATGGTAAGGGCAAAAGCCAATAAACTGGTTTCAAGAAATTATTTTTTATTAGAGTATTCATTTGTTTGATTAATTAAAAAACAAAATACTTGGAAAAAATAAACGACTTCGACTTCAAAGGTGCACTAAAAGAGAGATAAAATATTTTTTTAATTCGGTTCTTAAAATGATACTTTATTGAATTAACTTTACAGTGGTACCTTGAGATACGAATGTCCTAACATACGAATGTTTTGAGATACAACATGAAATATTCTAAAATTTATACCTCGACATACAACGAAAAATTTGAGATACGAATTTGCGATGTGCCTTATTTGATGATAGGTGTCTCACATTCTTTCGTAACATTTTAAAAGAAGGCAGAAACAGACCTCTCTTGATCGTTACCTTATGAAAGTCTCACGCAGTGAAAGTCAGGAAAGTGAGGCCAAAAAGGCCTGACGTTAAAGTGATGATTAATAAACATTGTGTGTTATTAATATATTAATAAACAAATTAATAAACATTATGTGTATTATTACTCGTTTATCTATATACAAATTAAAGATAAGAGTAAATAAATATTATATTTAATATTGATTTACTATGAGTTAAGGATACTAGGTCACTTATTTCACATTAAAATTAAAAAATTAAAAGATATAATTTTTTTCTTTTTCAAATATATATATTTCGGGCTATCAACCCATCTTCAGGAAGTACAGAAAGTAACTGATTTTAATGTGAAATAAGTAACCTAGTATCCTTAACTCATAGTAAATCAATATTAAATCTAATATTTATTTACTCTTATCTTCATTAAAGATGTTTCACCTTGCACCAACACCACAATCTCTACTAATTATATATACAAATTGTGTATATTATGTGTAATTTAACTGTGTTTTGGGTTAGTTTCATATCGCTAGAACGCATTAATATACAGGGTGGTCCCGAATTCATGGTACAAACGTTAATGGTAGGTACAGGACATTGTAACAATGAGTTATTGTATAGGAATGTATAGTGTAATAAGTATATGTAATATGTATTTGTATGTATAGTGTAATAGTAATATAGTGTATAATGTATGTATAATGTATAGCCGTTATTTCCCTGTTTACGCCTCACCGCGTCACTTGCGACTATACATTCCTATACAACAACTCATTGTTACAATGTCCTGCACCTACCATTAACGTTTGTACCATGAATTCGGGACCACCCTGTATATTACATTATTTTAAATGGGAAAAATTGCTTTGAGATACGATTTTTTTTGACATAAGACGATGATCATAGAACGAATTAAATTCGTATCTCAAGGTACCAATCTGTATATCAATTTTAGCACCGATTTAAAAAATAATTTATCCTTTTTAGAGCACCTTTGAATTCGATGTTTTTTCCTTTTGAGTTTTTTATTTTTAATTTTGATCTAAATAACTCACTTCAGTAAGAATTAAATGATTCCGAATCATTTGATTTTGTTGTGGATTAAATAGGGGTTTCTCCGTATAATTTGCTATTGAATCTCTTCTTTCAGGTTTACTCTCTTCAATCGTTCGAAATGGTTTAATTTTACAACAGCGTTTTAAACGAGGGAAATCATTTATTGACTCTAATTTAATATTCCAAGTGGGAATTCCATGGATATGTTCTAACAGAGGACAATTTTTCACCAGATCTAGTAAGGAAATAATCGTTAAACTTGAATAATTGAACTCAAAATATTTGAGAGATTTGCCATTTCCTCGTTTGATAAATTTACTTATTGAACTATCGGTTATATCGTTAAAGTAGCAAATTTCCAAATGTTCTAACGCTACGAAGGTTTCCATGATTTTTGTCATAGATGTATTATAAGGATTCTTGGGGGGTATTTTTGCAACAAATTTCTTTAGCAAGGGACATTCTTTGATTTTTTCTAATTTGGGACAAATCCATAATTCGGTCACAAGATTAAGTCTTAATTCCGTTAATTTGGAACAGTTGTTTAAAATACGTGAAATATCAACCACTTTCGAAAACGATATTGAAAGCACTGTTAATTGGTCCGAAAATTTATCTACGATTTGATTTATCTCCTTTCTATCCATTTCACCAAGTGATAATTGTGATAAATTTTTAAATTGTAAAATATCTACTATACCATATTTATTAGGATTTGAAGGATATTCACAACTAATAGTTTTCACATTAGGAAACATATTTGCTACTCCTTTTATTGCACAAGTTGATAAATCGATTTCCTCTATTGCTGTATGGTCCGAGAAACAATTATTTCGAAGTTCTCCATGTGTATTCCGGTCTGTTTGCGAGGTAAGTATTTTCAAATTTGTAAAGATTTGTAGAAAATTCCTCATCACTTGAGGGGAGGTATATGTACCAGCTCCCAGTCGGAGTTCATTTAAATTAGGATAAGTCCCCCAGGTTTTGATATATTCTTCGTCTATTAATCGATTAGTTGTACTAACGAATACCTGAAGTTTCCTAAAGTTATCTAGAATACTTTTAAATACGAATTCATCAATTAATACATGAATATGCAACACAGTTAAATTCTTAAATTTGGGAATAATTTTCTTTAGCATCAACTCTTTTATCTGTTTTTTTCTCATCCTCGATTCTTGATAACTCATAGAGGTGGTTGCTTTATTATTCGACAATTCTAAATGTTGTAAATTATCACTACAATTTTCATGTATCGTTTCCAAAATAGAAACCGTTATCGATTCACAATAATTGTTCATGCGGAGAATTCTTGTTTCAGGATTGGCAAGCACTTTTAGCGCATTCAATCCAGCAATGTAATTCCTATCATTGGCAAACTCTTCTAAAAGGTAATTCAAAGTTTGTGTTACAAAATCAGGTGGAAGTGTTTCAATTGTTTTTACATATCTTAAAAGCGCAGCCTCATTTTGAGTTTGTTCTAAGATGCTAAAAAGATATAAGGAATATTTAGTAAATGCATCTTCAGATAGGCGGTCTAAACGATGAATAACCAAGTGACTTAGGGAGTTCATTTTTCCACTGCTAAAAAATAAAAAAATAAATAAATAATAAGTAAATAAATAAATATATCTTAATCTTAATCTTAATATATATAAAAAGAGAAGGTGGTGTTTCATCTATCAACGCACAGCCTAAACCGCTTGACCTAGAAAGATGAAATTTGGAGTGTATATTCTTTCAACGATTTATGGGTGTGCTAAGAAGGGATTTTTTGAAATTTGAACCCTAAAGGGGGGAAAGGGCCTCAAAATGTGTTTTCAGAGTTTTTCAAGATCTCTTAAACCAGAAAAGATATCGATATGGGTTTAGTTTAGAAAGGTGAAGCATTGAAATACAAAAAAAACATATTTGAGTATTTTGCTCTATTTGTCCCCGAAAGGGAGATATAGTCATTTTGGGGTAAATTTTTGAAATTTTTAAAGTGCTCTATCTCCTCGAGTTTTTAAGTTTTAGCATTCAAATTTGGTACATAGGTTTATTAATGCTAAATCTTGGGAAGGTTTTTTATTTTTTTGAAATTTGACCCATCGTGAAAAGAACAGAGTAGAAGCAAAGAAGCCGGGATCACGAGCCAAATCTCAGAAAGTTAGATACAATCCAATTTACTAAGTTTTTAAAAATATTTTGTTGACGAATAAAAAACTGAGGGATTTTTTGATTTTGTGGTCTAAAACACAAAAGGCTTCGTATTCTTCTTGCCCTTGGACCAAACTCAATCAAATTTTGTATACATAATCTGTGGACCACTAAGGAGCTAGAAATGCAAAGACTGGGCGCGGAGGTGGAATGTAGGGGTGGGGCACAGGAGGCCCTGGGTGGGGGTGGGGGTGGAAGGGTGCGTAGTGGGTGCTGAGGTGGAATGGGGTTGGGGTGTGAGTTCGTGGGGGGGGGGGGGGGGGGTCAGGGGTCGAAGTCTCCTGGCTAGCAAGAGGGCCGCCGAAGGCGGGGGTCGCAGCTAGTATATATATATATTTATATAATTTGAATCATTTTATGGATAAGATTAAGTTATTTCTCTGCAGGCCCGTGAAGTAGTTCTCAATTCACTCAACATTTTTTTGTTCATTATGTATAAAAATCTCTTAAACGTGGAGAAAAATCATGTGTGTGTAATTAATTACTAAGAATTCTCTAGCGTGCCGAGTCTTGGAAATTTTTTTTTTTTTTAATAAATGTGCGGGAGCTATTCTTTCTTTAGAAATTGATCGAGAAAAATTATCAAAAAGGGCCCAGATATAATCATCTCTCTTCCTTTAGAGCTAAAGCATTGGAAAGATGCCAAATACAAGTCCGGACCTGTTTCATACTAATAGAGATTAATTTCTATTATTCTAGCAATGACCTTTTGCTTTTTTCTCTTAGATCTAAACAATACTCATTATAGAATGAGAGAAGATTCAATTGGTCTTCCAAATTCAGACAAAAATGTAAAAAAAGGAATAACTTGCTGCGACTGGCGAGCGTACCAAGTCTTGATATTTCAATTCCATTTGATTAATTAATTGGTTATTTATTTAAAAATCCACCATTAGTTCTTTACAAATATTATTATACCGGGTGAGTTTTTTATCTTGAGACAGTCTTATAATTCAAAAATAGTCCATTATATGAAAAAAAGTTTCAAATAAAAGTTGATTTATATCAAGGTGGAAACTAAACTACACTATTGTTTGTCGACCTAGAACAAGCTTTCAAGGGTATTTCAAGGTCAAGTTCTGTTTTTTAAAGCAACTAATCGTGTCTATCGGAATCCAGTCATAGAAAAATCATGCCTGAAATTGATTATTCTACATGTTCCAGACATCTTTATATACAATGAGCAAAAAACAACATCAAATGAGTTAATTTAAAATTAAGGCTACCCCGGCATGCACGAAAATGTTTCTAAGCATTGAGTTAGTTATTTTTGTATGTGTGTTTGAATTCTGATTTCTAAGATAACTCAAGGTCAATTAGACGTATGAATAAGAGAGTTGAAGTAGCCGATAGAAATAAATTTAAATTTTCTAAGAAAACCACAAGAGGATGTCATCTATTAGATATCAGATGGAATGGATCATTTTTAATTAAGTCATATCCCAGACAGAAGGGAATATTGCAGCAATATTCCTGAAATATTAAACCTGGCAGGAATATTGAAGCAATATTCCTATGTCCGCCTCTATTACATTGCAGCAACATTGCCAATGTTGCAGGAACATTACAGCTATATTGCCACTGCAATATTGCCAATATTGCTGCAATATTCCAGTCTGTCTGGGATGATTCTAATAGATAACACCGTCTTGTGATTTTCTTAGGGCCGGTTGTATGTCGCAAAGTAAATGCTTTTTACCACTAACACAGGGTAGATGGTAAATGGAGGGACTGGGATGGCCAATCAGATGCCAGGGCACTGTCAGTCGCCGGCATCTGATTGGCCATCCCAGTCCTCATTTACATCTACCCTGTGATTAGTGGTAAAAAGCATTGCTACGTACAGCCGGCCCTTAGTCATATAAAGTTCGTTGAATGTTTGTATTTCTAAAACAAGAACTGACTAGATTTTGGGCTCTCTTTCAGAACATTCGCATAAAAAAGTTCAGAAAAAGCAGATCAATTTAAAGTGGCTCGGGTGTATTTTTTGAAACCAAAAAATGGCTGTTTTCAGACTTTTCTGATTGATTCTAAAACCCTTATGATCGTCAGATCGGACAGAAACATATATAATTTATATAAATATTCTAAATTATCCTATTTAATTCAAAATCGATATAGAATAAATTCTACCTGAAAATATTTTGAATTTTTACAATTTTATCTGAGCCACCTTTGATTATAAAGTCACTTCTTATTTAGCTATATAAAAAATTTTTTTTTCTTTCATTTATTCTAAAAATGATAAATGAAATTATAATTATTTTTTCCTTAATTATTTCAATTTTATTAAGTATAAATTTTCAATAAAGTATTCCTACTTTTGTTTTGATTTTTTCATACTAAATAAAAAAAAAAATAATAAAATAAAATAAAATAATTTATTTTCAAGTTTAAAATAGTTACTTTTTTAATAATAAATAAATAAATTTATTCTAAAAATTTTGATATATGAAAGTACCTTCTTTTGTTTCACTTTTTGAAATGATTTAAAATACTCGAAGCTAAAAATAGACAAAATTTAGAGCGTCTTTAGCTCATCAGAGTTAACAGAGGGAGTGTGGCTTGAAGTTTGTGGGGCGGGGGGGTGCTTCAGCCAGGTGACAGAAGGGGTGGCCTGTCGCCATTTTTGGAAACCCAGTCAAACAATTGAGGCTTATGGAAAGAATTATTTAAAAAAATATTGGCAATTCTACGGTAACTGTGACGCCGCGATCTGACGATTGATTCTTATAGTACTCACCAAATTAAGACGAAAATGAAGAATAACATTTTTACTTTACCATACAGGGCAAGGGGTGGATCCAGGGGGGGGGCGGAGGGGTGACCCCCATAGAGGCACGTGCCTGGCAAAAAAAATTTGTAAAAAAAAACATATATTTTTTAAAAAAAAATTTTAAAATTGAAAATAAAGTTCTATGTGTGTGTGTGTGTGTGGCGTCTCTGAACCCCCCCCCCCCCCCCCGCTTGGACAATTCGATCGCGACACACTTTCGAGATAAAAAGTAGATCTTATATACATCGGGCACCTTATATACATTCTCCCCCCCCCCATAAAAAATTCCTGGATCCGCCCTTGATACAGGATATGTTCAAGTATTGTAATCGTGCATAAAAAAAGTGTTTTTTTCATTTTTTTCGAAATATCTCAAAAACGGCTGAAAGTATTTTGATTAAAAAAATTGGGCGAAACCATGGCATTTCGCTCTACAAAAAAGCCTAATAAGTGAACATCGAAAAAAATTATATTTTTCGAGATAATAATTGTTTTTCAAAATGTCTGTTGAGTCTGTTAGTCTCTGTGCGTTAGCAAATTTTTTGTGGACGAGCTAGCTCAAAAACTAGTGTGAATATCGAAACCAAATTTCACACGTAGTTTTGGTCCATTGAGATTAAGGGCTTATTAGATTTTGGTGCATATCGACCCAAAATTAAGGGGGTTGGAGGGGGGTTAAAAATTAAAAATCTAGGCCATTTGAGCAAACTCAACCAAATTTTGTATACATAATCAGTGGGACCCCAGAGGTCTAAAAATGCAAAAACTAACCATCCAAAATGGGGGGGGGTCAAAAAATGAAAATATAGGCCCTTGTACCAAACTTAACCAAATTTTGTATACATAATTAGTGGGCCCGACAGGAGTGTAAACATGGCAAAAACTAACCCCCCTCCCCCACATGATTAATAATTTTATTAAATATTAAATATAAAGTGAGAGGCCAGGTTGTATGGTAAAGTCAAGTGGATGGCCACATCAGGACATGTCAGCTTATTTGAGATTTCGCTTAGTTTTCAAGATATCGAGTTTAAAAATAGTGTTTTTTTTTTATTTTTCAATTGTTTTTTTATAGAAACCACGGAAACCGTAGTATCACGGGGGTACCGTGTGGCGCCGCTACTGACGACGGATTCTTATAGAAAATGAATATTAATTAAAAAATTATTAGTAAATGCCAAAAAAATCCGAATATGTAAAAGTCGTTGCCGGTTCGGTTAAGATATATTCAGTTCGGCTCGGTTCGGCTCGTATAACTTCATTTGGGGCTGGCATTTAGGCGACTAGGTTGCATTTAATTTCCCTGAAAAATATTTATTTTATTAAAATATTGTCTATTTGTCTGGTGGACTATTGTGCGGCGAGCAATATAACGCAGTCTAATTTCAAAATATTTTTAAATGATAGTTTTTATCAATAAAGAAATATGATTTTCTAACGGATGTTGGCCAAATCTGTGAAACTTTAATTCGGTAAATAAATTTTTACTATCTATGAAATTCCGTAGAGTAAGTATTGGTTAGTGAAAAGGCCGTGAATTTTTTTAAAAGGCAATTACCTCCGCTTTCGTGAAGTGCCTGTTTCACGACTTTTTCCACATTTTTCGCATATATATATTACATCAGGGGAGGGATTAGTTAACCCTCCTCGATTTTTAATTTTTATTAAGCCACTTTCGATTTCAGCTTCTAATGCGTTGGAACAATACGTCACAAGCTACTTTTGGTTTGATACTTTTGACGATTGCTCCAGCTATATAGGCTATAATTTCTTTTGTATATGTATTTAAAATTTGAGGGGAAAAACATATGAATGATCATCGGGAAAGGGAGTTATCTCATTATGATCTTCATATCTATAGCCCCTCGTGGTAAATTTCAATGTTTTTTCTAATGATAATTGACGCTGCGATTTATTTGTTGGTCTGTTTCCACAGCCGTAGGCTACACAGCAAACCATTTTTTAATTAAATTCACTTATAATCGTATCAACACTTTTGATGTCTGTGGGTTATCCAATATGGCGGAGTCGTCTACTAGAGAGCTTCATTTTTTCAATCTCACACTCCCTCTGTTAACTCTGTGCTTTAGCTGCTATCTTCTGAAAAAAAAGAAAAAAAAATGAACGGGGCTTTGTGAAACCATTTCACAAATCTTGACCATAGAGTAATATTAAGAGTGATATATTTTCAAATTAATTTTGCCAGAATTAGGATAGAATTTTAATTATTTTATAGCAATATATTTAATTCTTTTTAATAGAAATATATATATATATTAGAAATTTAATAAAATGAAAAAAAACATGAGCAAATTTAAGGCTAGGCTTATTATGGCTAATTGATTAAAACATAATAACAAGATATATTCGTAGAAAAACAAAAAAGACTTCGAGGCTATGTACATTTAAAATTAATCCCTAATTAATAAAAAAAGTTAATTAAAAGATGATAAAATGTCACCGGCAAATTTAAAAATTGAAATCTGACATGAATGGGAAGCTAAGCTATAGATTATATATCAATTAATTAAAAATACTAATCAAGGTCTGAAAAATAAAAAATAGTGTGGAAATGACTCGAAACGTCTCTTAATTGATTTGCATAAAAATAATAGATATTTAGCTAGTATTTTATATTTTTAAATTTTAAAAGTTTCTTAAATTTTTTAAGATTTTCTTTATTTTATTTTATATGAAATGAGGTATAGTAACTCTCGGTGGTGACTCGCACTTGGCCGGTTTATTTTTAATATTAAATTCATTTCTTAGAAGTGCTCTAATTTTATTATTAATGATATTCAGCAATTTATTTTTTTACCATTATTAGTCTTTTTTATTTCAGAGGGGGGCTTTTTTAAAGCTGAATATTGCATAGTTACGGCACTGGTTTTAACTAATGATTTGAAATATGGCACACAAGTTTGTGTTAATTTTCTAAAATTCATCTTTGAAGTCGTCCATTAGGGCCAGTTGTATGTCGGTTGGTAAACTCTTTTTAACCGTTGACAAAGGGTAAATCCTTAGAATTCGGGCGCAAGGTGAATTCTAAGGATTTACCCCTTTGTCATCGGTTAAAAGTTTACCAACCGACATACAACTGGCCCTTAATCAATAAATTTTCTATTCCCCCACTTTGATTCGTCATATTCTTGTTGATCCTCAAACCTATAATTAAATCACGATATCCCAGTTTCACCCTTTCTTAAAACGAAAAATTGTTGATAATTTGTATATATTTCAAGAACAAGTAAACGTGGATTTATTTCAAGTAAATAAGATATATATATATATATATATATATATATAAATATAAAAATATTTTCCATCTAAAATCTATGAATGGTCCTTAAAAGTTAAATTCATTTATTAATATTATAGGTCTGGGTTGATTTTTGAAATAATTTCCATCTTTTTTCAAAGACATAAAAGATACTTAAATCTTTGCTTTCACTGTAAAATTAATGGGTCCCTCACTGAAAACTTTTTTCAGTTTAGCTTGAATTTTCACTATTCCCTTTGAGTTGAAGGGAGTGAAAAATCTTTAGCTATAATACTTATATATGTTGCATGTCAGAGAGAGATTTGTCTTAAGGGTTTGGCTACTGGCCGGCAAGCTTAGTTAGCGCTTGGGTTCGATTCCTAAGGGGACGATCCTCTCTGATATGCAATGTAAAAATATTTTCTCTAAAATCTATGAATGGTCCTTAAAAGTTAAATTCATTTATTAATATTATAGGTCTGGGTTGATTTTTGAAATAATTTCCATCTTTTTTCAAAAAAAGACACTCAAAAAGATACTTAAATCTTTGCTTTCACTGTAAAATTAATGGGTCCCGCACTGATAACTTTTTTCAGTTTAGCTTGAATTTTCACTATTCCCTTTGAGTTGAAGGAAGTGAAAAATCTTTAGCTATAATACTTATTATTGCATATCAGAGAGATTTGTCTTAAGGGTTTGGCTAACGGCCCGGCAAGCTTAGTTAGCGCTTGGGTTCGATTCCTAAGGGGACGATCCTCTCTGATGTGCAATGTAAAAATATTTTCTCTAAAATCTATGAATGGTCCTTTAAAGTTAAATTCATTTATTAAAAGAAAATAAGTTTTGTGAGTATGGTTATTAGAAGAATAAAAAAAAAAAGAATTGATGTATCTATGTGACGTCACGTTTGCTCTGATCTCTTCGTCACATATTGCAACTAATATAAGCTATATTTTGCTATATGGCCCCCTTCGACCTTGCTGCGTACATATTTTATGGATGGTACCAAATTTCACCTTTCTAGCTTCAAACGTACAATGTCAAATGATCGAAATTTGCAAAAACTGTATTCTTGAAAAAGTTCCCACTCTTTTCTCTAATTTATGAATAAGTAAATAAAATCATAATAAAAAAAAATGTGAATGTGAGAACGCATTTACATACAAAATATAATTCAAATTATATATATGAAAATTACTTTATTTTTAAATCCGATTTTCTTATTGAAAAGCCTAATAGGAAGGGGAGGCGCCGATTTTATTACTTACCCCTCCTTTTTTCAAGATGCGAGGGTCAATTTTAAAAATAGGTTGAACAATTTTTAGATGTTAAAAAAATAAAATACTATGAAAGATTAGATCTTAACTACAACATATTATTTGTACTAAATGATTTTCTTAAAATTTCTTAAAGTTAATACCACCATTATGACGTTGATTCTCATACTGACTCGTGGGCGAATTTTCACTGAATCACGAATAGATTTTGAAAAACAATTGTAAAAAAGTAAATTAAAAAATTAATATACTCAACTGTGTTAAAAGCCAATTAATCAATTAAGACCATTTTCATTTAGTGAAACTATGAATAGATATATAAAAGTTGAAATTGCAGATAGAACGACTTTAAATTTCTAAAGAAACGAGCAAGACAGGATTTAAGCATAGGCTACCTAGATTGCAGCCTATGGTCCCGCACCACAAAGGGTCCCGCGGACTCCCGTACCACAGTACCACTGTCCAGGCGAAAAATGATTCTACAATTTTTTAAAATCAGCTAAATAAATAGTATAAAAGTTTGGTGATCGTAATCTTTAAACGTTTATTTTTAAAATAAATTAAGGAACGAAGAAAAGATTTTTATTTTATAGACAAAAGGATCAGCCGGGATCTTCGCATGTGCGCTGCAATGCCTTTATAAGAGCCTTAGCTCTTATCCCGGCTGATCCTTTTGTCTCTAATACAAAAATCTTTTCTTCGTTCCCTAATTTAATTTATAATTGTTTTTCGACGCGGCCTCATTGTGGTTGCGCCCTGGAGTGAAGAAGAAAATTATTTTCGACCTTTGGGTTCGCGAGCGAGTGGGGGGCGTTTGAATATAGTTTATTTTTAAGTTTTTAATTGGGTAATTGCTGAAAATGCGGTTTTTGTAGGTTAATTAAAAAAAAATATTTTCCCCGGTAGAGCCCTCGTCACAGGTCTAGCCTAGGGGCCCACAGATCCTAAATACGACCCTGGAAACCAGAGAGTGTCATCTATTAGATCTGCGATACATTTATGTCAGATGGGTCCACCTAATAGGGTAGCCAAATGGCTCAGATTGCTATTTTTGGCACTCCCGGGTTCCATTTCCGAAAAGGTGAACACAATCCTTCTGACACGTGATCTTGAGAACTCAGATTTAGTAGATGACAGTCTCTCATGATTTGTTTAGTCTAAGAGTAGTACGACACAAGTTATTAATATTTTACATTTTAGTCATGATAAGATAATAAATAGTTGGCCGTAGTTGGCCAGTAATTTTTTTCAAATGAAATAGTATAATATAGACCTCAAACAAGGTAATTTTTATTGTTATTTTATAATTAGTGTATTTAAGAATAAGACTGTAGTTCCCGAAAGCAAAAAAAGAAACTAGTGATATTAACTAATTTGTATCGAGCTAATCTTAGAGTTAAGTAACTAAAGATGGTCTTGTTTGAATTATTTTAGATTGTTTTTTATACATTCATTCGTTCTATATTCATACAAACATGTTCAAGAGTCTGGGACTCATCTCCGATTTCGCTTTTTATACAGTTGTGCATTTTGATTTTTTTTTTTTGGGCTTTTTAGCTATTTTCAAGGTCCTCACTCTATTTAAATGAGACTCCACTCAGAGCGCATGACTGTGGTGAATAAAACTAGTAACTTTAAAATTCGCGAGCAGACACAGGTAATAGGCTAGTTTTTTAAGACCTTCATGTTAATACTTAACTCGATGGGTTTCAAAGATTTTAATATTTTTAAAAAACAAAGTATGTCGGCTTAAATATAGCACTTTGTTTTTTCTAAATTTCTAAATATAGTGTTATTTGTGACATCAAGGCAAATCTAATGATACCTAAATCAGTTCAGCGGTTTGAATATACAAGGTAAGAAATAAATTGACGTAAAGTAAGACCTCAGAGCTTAGGTAAAGCGCTAAAAGAAACAAGCAAACTTGGTAAAGCTCTCATTAGAATCTTGCAATAATTTCTTCAATATCTTGCTCATCTGCATACTAGATTCCCTAGTCCCGGCTCTATCGATTAGATTGACAATATAGCCAACAATGGGCTCTTCTTGTTGAAAATACCTCCTTTCACACTCTGTTCCATGCATTTATCAGTTAATTCTTGCCAAAATTAAAGATATTTTAAGGCTTCGAGTGGGGGTCAGATAGGCTAGGTGGTAGCGTGCCAGCCTGCTAAATAGGGGACCCGGGTTCGAATCCGACTCGAGGCATCCGCTAAGATCTGAGCCCGGGGGTAGAGACAAATTTAGAAGAAATATAATTAGTATCGTACATTGGCTTATGGCTAGAAGAGCCGAAAAGCCAAAAAAAGGCTTCGAGCAAACCGAGTTATACAGGGTGTTTCAGGAGGAATAGTAAATATTTTAGGAGGTGGTAGTATAGACGAATTGCAATAAAAAATACCATATAACATGTGTCAAATTTTTATTGAGTACATATTACTAGGTAGATACAGGTGTTAGTATGTAACCCAAACAAACTTAAAGCAAATGCAAATGAGGACGTTCAAAGTTGAATAAAAATAAAAATTGGACACATCTTATATGCATTTTTTATTGCAATTCATCTATACAACCACCTCCTAAAATATTTACTATTCCTCCTGAAACACCCTGTATATCAGCATTAACCGAGGAAGCGCTACACGAGGTCTTATTTTACGCAAATTTATTTTTATCTTGTAGAGCAAACCCAGTGGTGGCCACGGGTAAGGGAGGTTAAGACGAAGAGTGCGTCATTGAAATTTCTGGGGGCAGGGGGGTTGAAAATTGTTGCAGAATTAGCATTATATGCTAAAAATAAAAACGGTCAAGTTTTAAATATTAAACAAAAGCTAATAAAAACCTCTTCTAATTTTTTTTAGAAGTGAATAAAATATACTGTACAACTAGTAGACCTAAAGTTGTAATGACATTTAGGGAAATACAGTAATCTAGAGGGGATGGGGATCTCTGCTAAAAGGCTGAACCGATTTTGATAACGAGATATCATTAGATTTGCCTTGATGTTACGAATAACACTAAATTTAGAAAAAAAAAGTGCTACAGGGCAACAAATTCCCCTCCTGGGCATGACGTATTCTGATAAAAAGACATGATTTAACAATAATTGAAGATAAAAAATAATCATGTGGGTTGAAAAGATTGTCATGATATAAAAAATCCGGAAAAAGAGAAAGTTTGAGAAATATTACACTAAGGTAATATTTCATTATGCTTGTCTATGTCCATGATCAATAATTAAAGGAATCGTAGGGAGTTCGACATGACTTTAAATTAAATACAAAGTTTTCTACTTGAATAAGCCAAACATCTCGTTACTGGTTCGCAACTTCTTCAGTGGCTCATTTATTAAACTTATTTGTCTGGAGTTTTAACTAAGAGAAAAACCATTTTCAAACAGTATCCTTACAAATCACTCAATTTTATCAAATAATATAAAACATAAACCTTTTAAAACAATGTAATTGTTTCCTGTCAAAATAATTAAAAGAATCAAATTGAACAAAGAAATTTTTTATGTACTATCAGATATCTTATAAAGGTTTCTGTTTTATATTATTTGATAAAATTGAGTGATTTGTAAGGATACTGTTTGAAAATGGTTTTTCTCTTAGTTAAAACTCCAGACAAATAAGTTTAATAAATGAGCCACTGAAGAAGTTGCGAATCACACGTAACTTTTATTTAAGTAGAAAACTTTGTATTTAATTTAAAGTCATGTCCAACTCCCTACGATTCATCGAATGCTTTCTACATTTGATTCAATCGCGAATCAAATGTAGGGAATTTTTGTCAAATATTGAGTGAAAATAATATCTGAACTTATATATTTCTAACTTGAAATAATGATGTTAAATAAATTTATAATTTTTCTCATTAATCAAAGAATAATTGATATATCAACGAAAATTATTTTGACCGCGCTTATTTGAAAAAGATATTTATCGCGAGACTACTGCGGATAACGCTATTGGAGTCTGCCTCTGAAATTCCTACATTTGATTCGCGATTGAATCAAATGTAGAAAACATTCGATTAATTAATGGCAAGCATCTAACATACATGCTAATAGAACAAGCGCTCTGGACTGGGAGATCGAATATATAACATCTAAGATTTCAAATTCATTTGGTGATCCATCCGAATGTCATGCGGGCTAGACGCGAAATGACGTTGGATTGTAGCTAAATGGATCACATCTTTTTCTCTCTTGGTCCAGACTTAAGACTCCGCAGACTCCAATAGCGTTATCCGCAGTAGTCTCGCGATAAATATCTTTTTCAAATAAGCGCGGTCAAAATAATTCTCGTTGATATATCAATTATTCTTTGATGTATTAATGAGAAAAATCATAAATTTATTCCCTGCGATTCCTTTAATTACACTAAGGTTTTCATATATAAATCTAATTTATTTTATATATATATATATAGGTACCTATATTAAAATAATAAAAAGAAAAAATGCTCAATTATTCTCTGACTTAGGATCTTTGAAGTAAAATAAAATCCTTGTTTTGTTTTGTTTTTTAAAAAATTTTCAACATCTTATTAAGTTTTTTTTTTTAATTTATGAATTATTATAATAGTCATAAGATTAATAATAATAATAATAATAATAATAATGAATTATAGTTTTAAAATATTCTATTATTATATAAATTAAAATGTATATATTATATATAATATACACGGCAATCACACAACGTAAAGCCAATTACTTAATCTCGAATGTAATAATCTTATCAATTATATATATATAAATAATTACATATCTTATATATAGTTGAAAAGATTTAAACATCCTCTATTCAGTTCATATTTATATATGAAGCCATAAAGAATTATCTCGATACATCTATTTTTGGATCATTTGATTTTCCAAAACATGAAACGGTAGAGCATTTTAAATAACATCACGGGATATTTTACAATTATTTATATAATAGAATATATATTTATATATAATATTCATATTGAATAGTAGACCTGAAAAAGTTAAAAAAAAATATATATATATTTATATAAAATTATAAGGATTTATATTGAAGAGATTATCAATTTAAAATTTTCGTTGGCTACTATACCATTTTTTTCAAAAAAAAGAGAAAAAAAAAGAAAAAGAAAAGAAAAAAAAAATTAGTATAGATATTTATGTACAAATAGATAAAGCCATCCATCTATATGTACATATATATATATATATATTTATATATACTAATCATATATTTTTCATAAGATTTTTGAATGCCCGTTTTCATTTTTATATATCTTTATTCATTTGTTTTTAATTTATACATTGTTTTCTCGAATAATCGGGTCATTTTTAAAGTTATTATAATTTAAATAAATAAATAAATAAATTTTATTTATTTATTCAAATTAAAGTACAAATAGTATATGCATAAATGACACATTCGCATATGTATAATAATTATATATATTTGTCTATATATATATTTATATAAATATTTATCTTTAATATTAGATATATATATTTATATAGTTTGAATTTAATATATATTTATACATATAAACAGACATTTATGATTTTTAATATTATATTTCATTTTTTTTCCTCTTACTCAACATATATAATTTATTCATTGGTTTTTTGTTTTGTTTTTTTAATTTAAAATTCATGCGGACTTTTTTGTTATTAATTCACATTGAAACAAAGATGTACAATTATTAATTATTATTTGATAATATAGCGTGAAAGGGATTTATTTATTTTTTTTTTTGTTAAATTTTTCTTTTATAATTTTTTTGGTAAAAAACAAAAATGAATCATATTTTTCCCTGAGCCCGTTGGAAAAATATAATCCCATTTGCTTTTCAATTTTTTAAAATTTGAATATATATATGTATCTATACGTGTATATATTATATATATTTATATATGAGCCCATATATAGATATATAAACACAAATATATGTTATATTAAGAAGAATATTGAGGATGAAGTATGAATAAATGATACAGGAATTCTATCTGTTAAGGTAAAATTTATATATATATATATTTGTATATAATATATATATGTATAAATTCAATTTCCATTTATTATTATAAATTAAAAGATTTTATTTATAATAAATGGAAATTTCTATTATAATTTATTTTTTCTCTAATTATGATTATAATTATTTATATATAATATACAATAATGGATGTTAAATTTCTTAATAATAAATTCATTACATTATATACCATGACAATTTTATTATGAAAGCTAGAAAAATATTTCGGTTTGGTTGATAAGAATTTATATAATTAAAATTGCCAGGATAAAGAGAAATATGATCCGGATGAAGGGTCGATGAATCTGGTGTTCGATTTTACAATAACGAAACGATAAAAAGGGAATGAAAGAAAGAAAAAAAAAGAGAGATTGAGGGAGGCTAGGAGGAGGATGATGCTGCGCTGTGGCGTCCCCCGCAAATTCCACAGGCGACGCCACACCAATGACAAGCCCGTAAGGGCGGATAGCACCATAAGCATGGAACAAGTATTGACAGTAAGGCTAAACCTATCCAACGACGAGTGCATCCTGGGTCGTCGTTTATCGCTGATGAGTTACAGGTACATTCGCAAGGGTGATGCCCGAATTCACCCTCCGCGTCAGCCATGCAATGATATAACATACATTCTGCGCACGAAATACAAGCTATTCGATTCATTCCCGTTCTCATGCAATCTGGTGCATATTCACACGCCCCTTTTCGATTCTCGTTCTCGATATACCATTCTTGGCAATGGCGGCAACGTAATCGCTGATGGCCTCCGCTAGCAAACATGCCTCCTCCCGGTGCAGAAGACATCATAATCATACTTTGTGCGGAACCAGTTGAACGATGATTACGTCGGGGATGATGATGGTGATGATGATGTTTCATAATTGATGATGGCGTGGTAAGTGTAGTGGTCGCAGTAGTTGTCGTAGTTGTTAATGTTGAACTGGATTCGAAACGTTTTTTTAGACTCCCAGTTGAGTCTCGCCTATGATGAGGATGATGATGATGTTCCTTTAAGGAGCTCTCGTCTACCATCGGGTACATGTAGTCATGAACGGCGGTCAATTGAACATACGAGTCTGCGTGCACGTCTTTGTCCATCATGAGACTTATTGGCGGTGGGGGTTTTTTGTTAAGCGTTTCCGATGGACTTGTTTCTTTTTCTGAGCCGAGAGGCTTATCGGATCTTCGGGGCATGTAAGGCATGCGATGAGGATGAGGAGGCGGCGGAGGTTGATCATTGGTGGATGTGGGTGGAGTTAGAATCCTACTTCCGGATCCGGCGTTTCCTCCACCCCCAACCACCACGACTCCGACTCCCGAAAGACTGCTTCCACCCCGAGTACTTGAGTCAGACGAGGAACGGGAATCGCCCCGCTCCACCGGCAAATTTAACGTCTGAAATTAACAAACAGTAAAATGTTAATTCATTTTCCATGTAAAAATAAAAAATAAATGGCTATAAGAATATCTATTTTTTTATTCTTGACTAATTCATTTATTAAAACAAAATATACTTTTATTTCCATCAATACCTACAGAATTAACTTTATTTTTAGTCTTATTATAAATAAGATATTTTACTAAACACATATTCAGCGCAAATTTTTTACATTAGTTCAAATAGAGAAGTGAACATCTTCAAAAATTCACAAGAAAGAGTATTAGAATTAAATTGAAAGTTTTTGTGCCGAGGGTAGAAGAATTTTTATATATTGAAGGAGACAATAAAAGAGTGTGTCTTCTGCTGGAATTTTAAATTTTATTTATAATGAGACTATAATTTCGAGGGCTTTGCCCTCTTCATCAGTCTATTACAATAATCAAATCAAACTAAAGTCTCGTTATAAATAAAATTTATAATTCCAGCAGAAGACATACTCTTTTATTGTCTCCTTCAGTATTAGAATTATTTATATTTTATCATAAATAAATAAAAGATTCACGGGTTTTTGGACAATTCCCTTTATTAATGTTAAATATCAATTTTCGTACGACGTTTCGCCTTTTTCAGGACATTTTCAAGAATTCAATTATGTACTTAAAACATTAATCGTTGATAAAAATAGTGAAACCATCGAGACAATAAATAGTGTATTCATAATATTAATCCTATAATAAGTTAACAACCAGAAAATTTTCTCTATGATTTAAGATTGTTTTTTGAAAAGTGGTTTTTGACTTATTATAGGATGAATATTATGAATACACTATTTATTGTCTCGATGGTTTCACTATTTTATCAACGATTAATGTTTTAAGTAATTGAGTACTTGAAAAAGTCCTGAAAAAAGCGAAACGTCGTAAGAAAATTGCTATTTAACATTAATAAAAAAAATTGTTCAAAAACACGTAAATCTTTTATTTATTATTAAAATGAACATGAACCAACTAAATTTATCATAAATCTTTATTCTCGACCATGCTCAAACACATAAGGAAATTTATTATTAAAATGATATATGTGGCAACGTTCTATAAGTATAGTTCAAAGAGGGTTTTCTGCTTTATTTAAATAAATATATACACATATCCATAATAGATAATTTTATTTTTTTGAGAGTATAATTTTGAAGGCATTACCTTTATCTTTAGTCCTATTATAAATAAGATATTTGCATTTTTTTATTTTTTTTATTTTCGCATTAAATCGTAATTGAATACTTGTTCGGATGAGGATTGATATTGATATGAACTTAATATTTTACTTTGAGTAAATAAATACCAATCATTATAAAAAAACAATCAATTTAACTTTAATATTTAGTATAATTGCATTCAAATTAAATTATCTATTGATTGTTTTTTATAAAAATTTGTATTTATTTCTTATATATCGGCACCCTTATTCCAATACCACGAATGTGCAAAACCTTGTTTTGAGTATTTACTTGTTGTTTGGACATTTTCTATATAACAGTATTTACTTACATTCGTGAATATAGACCAAAAGTTGAGGTTCATTAAATCAACCGATTAAATTCGTGTCTCTGGTAAAGAGAGTTTGTCAAAAATTGGATTGAAAAATGTTATTAGTGAAAAATCAAAAAATTTATACATTCGTAGTTTTGTTGTCTTGGAATAAAGGTGCATTTATTTATGGTTAAATGTATTATGTATATGAGTTTATATTAATTTACAACAAGGAGAGAACACATTCATAGATTTATTTTTATAAATTTAATAACACTGTTACTCTTGGCAAAAAACCTTTTTATTTTATAATAGTCCGTAATCAATATAAATATAATCAAGAACATTTCAATTGATGATAGCATGACAAATCGAACTCACCATAAAAACTTCATCGTCGCCTACGTCTTTATTGTATTTGAGAAGCGTGGATGAGTGGCAAAATCCTGTGGGTTTAGAAAAAGAATTAGTCGAAGGAATATGTAAATTGGCTTGATTCCCAAATTTGGAGGAATAAAGATATCATTTAGAAAAGCTCACTCACCAAATCCAAAGACGAAGTGCAAGAGTATTAGAATATAAATTTCAATCCCCAGGAATGAACAGACATAGAAAAATTCACCGAAATGGTGAAGTAAAAAGAGAATAAATTCAATTAACAAGTGAAATTAAATCAATTCAGAAAATTGATTGAAAAAGAAAAGAGATATTCATTAAAAGAACTATAGGGTCGATTTGAAATCAATAAGTCTTTAAGGTCGCAATTTAAATAGATTTTTTATTTATCTCATATTAAGATTTACAGGGGCGGTCCGACCCGGTATTTTTACCATTAGTGGGCTTTCCCTTTGGCGCCCTATGAATTGAATTAGTCAGGTCAAATTGTGTTTTTATCAGGAAAGTTTTGAGGTAGTTCGGATTTTTTGCATTTATATGTTTTTTGAGGCGCTTAATCCAAATTTGAGGTCTCCCGCCAAAATTTCATGACGCAACATTGTAGAAAATGGAAAAAAAAAGGTGAAAATTTCCATTTTTTGGTGGTTTTTTGCTTTAACTCGAAAACTATCAACTTTTTGTAAATAACCTTTCTATTCAAAATGAAAGTTCATAAAATTTAATACAAATTTCATTATTTAAGTTTTTTTCTCTGACCAACCGTTCGGGCTCAAGCGCAAAATCCAAGTTTTCAACCTCGACACCTGAAACCTCGTCTGTGTATGCATCCAGCATTTCCATGACAAAATCGCAGTTTTTCCTTCACAAAATGAAAACCACTCATCCTAGAAACTTGATTCTCAGTCTCTAGGAAATTTTATTGACTTGAAAGTTTGCTTGGACTACTTTTTGATAAACTCTCAGATTTATAGATATCCAGCATTTTCCATGACATTTGTTAGGATTCGGATTATATCCTGTCATGAAAAATGCTGGATATCTATAAATCTAAGAGTTTTATCAAAAATATAGAGAATGAGTCAAGAATCAAGTTTCTAGGATGAGTGGTTTTCATTTTATGAAGGAAAAACTGCGATTTTTGCAAAAAATTGCAGTTTTTCATAACTTCAACGTCATTGCGGAACGGATTACCAATTAAGATGAAATTTTGGTTGAATTGTAGCAAATTTAATCTAGTTTAAAAATGTATAGAGTGGTCTTTGTGGAAAACGTGCTCCTTCATGGTTAAAATGAGAAAATATCGAAAAAAGTGCGAGTTTTTGGGTGATCCGGTGGGCTGTCGAGTTCGAAAATTTGCATTTTGCGCTTGAGTCCGAACAGTTGGTCGGAGAAAAAACCTAAAAAATGAAATTTGTAGGAAATTTTATCAACTTTCATTTTGAATAGGAAGGTTATTTACGAAAAGTTGATAGTTTTCGAGTTATAAGCGAAAAACCGCCAAAAAATGGAAATTTTCACCTTTTGTTGCATTTTCTACAATGTTGCGTCACGAAATTTTGGTGGGAGACCTCAGATTTGGATTCAGCGCCCCAAAAAACATATATATGCAAAAAATCAGAACTACCCCAAAACTTTCCCCATAGGGGCCCATTTGAGCACAATTTGACTGGACTAAAGAAATTAAAGGTTAAAAACAAATGGATATATGAAAAAATTAGTAATTTTTATCATAATTTATAAAAAAAATAAATATAAATAATGTTTTTTCAAAAACTCAAGCAAAATAGCTTCGGGTTGACAAAATAAAAAAATACCACTGAAATAAATATTAAAAAAAAAAAAAATTTGAATTGAATTGAAAACCATCAAGAAGTCTACATAATTAGCTAATGTCTAGAGCTTTTAGACTAGGAGTCGGCAACGTGGTGCCAGCGAGAGAATTTTAAAGTGCCCGCATTCAAATATCCTAATTCTAAAAACTAGTAAATATTTTAATAAATAAAATAACAATAAGTTAGCTGAAAATTTGAAATGTTAAACTTTCCATTAAATTTAAATTATGTGCAATATGTTCGTATATATGTATTAAATTTAAGTTGTGTTAATATATATACTATGTATTATTATTTATATTATATTTAAATATTATTTTCATATTTAAAAATTGCCTTTCAATCGGGAGTTCGGCGGTGACCGCCATACTTTTATATTTCTGAAAAATGCCCGACTACTAAAAAAGGTTACCGACCCCTGTTTTAGACAAATCAAAAACACCGTTCTTTTTTAAAATATACAAAACATTATACTCAAATAAAAAGAAAAAGAACTTTAAAATAGGCGTTCAGCATTTGTAACATTCAATTCCAGGAACTTTACAGAAATTTAGAAAGTTAAAAGCACTCGGACCAAATGTCTGAGATTAGGACACATATAGTAAAAGAGGAAGATAATGAATCTATCTCAGATTCAAGTGACCGACCCTGCAAACCAATAAATATAATTTAAATATATAATTTATAGTAAAAGTTAGCCTTTTTTGTTTAAAACAATATAATAATAAATTTTGAGCGAGATGCAAGGTAGGTTTCACAAAAAAAAAAAGTTTTTTTACTTCGCATCTTGCTCAAGTTTTATTATTATATTAAAATGTTTCACCTAGAACCAACACCTAACTCTTTAAGGGCCAGTTGTATGTCGGTTGGTAAATTCTTTTTAAACGTTGGTAAAGGGTAAAAGGCTGGGATGGCCAATCAGATGAAAGTGCCTGTCGTCTGATTGGCAGGCACTTTCATCTGATTGGCCATCCCAGCCTTTTACCCTTTACCAACGTTTAAAAAGAATTTACCAACCGACATACAACTGGCCCTAAAAGTTATTGTAAAACAATAAATTAAATAAACACAAGAGAATATAAAGCCTAAATTACACTATGCAAGTATGGTTGCAAGTTTTCTATTCTAGAATCCATACAAGTTCTGGCCTAGAAGTAGTTTTCTAGCCAACTCCGAAGTGTCTCTAAAATCTTGTTAGTCATAATAAACATCTAATAAAAATTATTTTCCTTTCTGCTCTAAACTCTAAATTAAGTTTTAAAAAATTAAAATAATTGTCCGACTTAGGTACCATTTCAATTAAGGCGATTCAAATATAAATCATTAAAATTTATATTTATTTTCACCTTAAAAGAATGGGGGCGGCGTCCATAAATTACATCCCACGAAAATATTTTTAGACCCCCCACCACATTTTCATTGAGTGCCCCCTTTATTGTGACGTCACACTATCACTTTTATACCCTATAATTTAAAAAAAAATTATAAATTAAACTCAACTAAAGAGATTTAATATACTACCTTGATCAAAAAGTTTCAGGAATCTATTCAGAAAATCAAAAATACAAATTTATTAATCAAAATCGATATTGTCTCCTTCAAAGTAATCCTCATCGACTGCACCGCACTCATGCCAGCGATTGATGCAATCCTCAAAACATTTTTTATATTCGGTTTTCGGTTTGGCCATCAGAGCCATCTTCGATTTTTTCATTATCTATTATGTATTGGTAATCTTTTTATTGTTTATATTTATATTTATATATTGTTGTTAAATAAATGTTTTTTTTAAATGAGATTACGAGTTCTTAATTAAAATGATCGTAATATTGGCGCCCGAACAATGTGAAAATGATGAGAAAACCTAGTAGACCACTAGCGAAAGAGGAATAAGAAAAATGATTTTGCGAGATATGGAAATAACGAGGGAGGAGATATCGAAGATCAAGGATCATATAAAAAAAGGTGAGCATAGAGTAATGGATTTGGAAGAGGAGGTGAATAAATTAAAAAATGAATTCAAAAAAATAATAAAAAAATTAAAAGATGATTTGGAAGAGGAAAAAAACAAGAGGATAGAGTTGGGAAGAAATAATAAAAAGGAAGGAAAATTCGGAAAAGGGAAGTGATTTCGAGATTAATGGGGAATATTCAATTAGCAGACGTGGGAAAATTCCTTCCGGTGTTGAGAGCTCTCCCGAGAGGAAGATCCGAAGTTATTTTTAAAAAAGGTCGAGAATACTCTATTAAAATATAAAGTACCGGAAGATGTTTGGCTCGTGGTGGTTTCGGATCAGTTGTTAGATAAGGCCAAGACATGGTGGCGGGTGGTCAATCAATTTCCAGCGTTGGATTGGAAGAGATTTTAAAATGAAATTTCTCCGAGAATACGATAGTTTAATCGTAGTCTCTCAAAGTTAAGAGTTATGTTTTATGAGGAGAAACAAGAAAGACGAACCTATAAGGTTATTTATTGAGAATAAGATGGCTTTATATAAAGAGTTTTTCCGGACGAAGATGCTGGTTCGATCCTTCAAGTTTTAGTGGAGATGATTACTCCACGTGTTAGATCGTCCATTGGGGAATGAAATTCACTGATATTGAAGGAGTTTATGCAGACGGTAGAAGAAATAGAAAGAGGATTTAAAGGATGGATAAAGAAGAGAAGACCATCCACTCAGGATAGAAGTTGCATTCAGGATAGACGTTTCTGTGGATTCTGTAGGCGGGAAGGACATGGGGAAGACCACTTGCTTCAAGAAGGGAAACGAGTGGAGGGGCAAGGAAAAAGGGAGTTCATGACAACAAAGCAGTAGGATTCCCTAAAAGTAGGAATAGAAAGTGAGATCGGTGAGTCATATTATTTGTTGTGTGAATAAATTTTCGGAAATCATTAGTCCATCAATGCGAATTACAAATAGAGGAAGTAGAAGGGCATTAACTAATGAAGATGATTTAATTCCGTACTGGTTGAAAGGAAGTCAAGGAGGATGAGTTGAATATAATGGAAGAGGAGAAACTAGATGCTGGTCAGATGAAATTTAAAATCAAAATAAGGAAGAGTTACTTCATCAAATAAAATTATATTTAGAAAAATCGATGGATGGAGCAAAAATTATTGAAAACTATGATCAAGAAAGGGGAAGGTTAGTTAAATATCATTCGAGTTATTTTAAACCTAGGAAGAAAGAAGAATGATCCTGTGGGAAGCTGCGTCCGTGTTCTAAGGAGGAGAATTGATGCGTACAAAAGCTTACTTGATGTATTGTTAATCTTTTTATTGTTTATATTTATATTTATATATTGTTGTTAAATAAATGTTTTTAAATGAGATTACGAGTTCTTAATTAAAATGATCAGCAACCAACGCGCACCCCGGAGCGATTTTTTGAGTCATCTGAACAGGAAGAAGTAGCAGGGAGCCAAGTTGGATGGTATTCGTTCCGTTCTTGGTCAAAAAGTTGCGGATAACGGCATTGTTCGACCGCGCGTTACGTGATTCCCACAAATCTGGTCTTTTTTGGCGTCTCAAAGCCAAATCATTAAACAAAATGTCTTGAACGGATTCATAAGAGATGTTCAAGTTAGCTGCCATCTCTCCAATGGTCAATTTACAGTTTTCGGTCATCATTCCTTTGATTTTATCGACGTTTTCGTCGGTTTTCGATGTCGATTGAGGTCTTCTTCGACAGACTCTCGAAAACTTGGGCCACACATAAAAGTTTGTTTTCTATAGAATAACAGTTAATCAACATTTTCCCACCGTTTTAACTCAAAATTTAATACAAACTAGCTGATGTAAAGACGATTTCATTTTTAAAATCGTAAAAATTGGAAACGGCTCTGATAGTCCATACCGAAAACCGAGTATAAAAAATGTTTAGAGGATTGGATCAAGCGCTGGCATAAGTGTGATGCAGTCGTTGGGGAGTACTTTGAATGGGACAATATCGATTTTGATGAATTAATTTGTAATTTGATTTTCTGAATAAATTCCTGAAACTTTTTGATCAAGGGAGTATTTTAAGTTTAACTATATTTTTATTCATATCATGAAATCTTAAAATGTATGTGAAATTTTTTAAAAATTTTTAATTTGACTTTTGTGACATTACAATTTTTAAGATCCCCGGGCCCCCTGTCACATTTTGTCACAAACCCCCTTTTTTTAATGCAATCAAATGCAAGAAGGGGCGCACCAGCAAAGATGCAGCCCCTATGGATCTCGAAAGACCCTTGTATTACCGAAGAGAAGGGAAAGTTGATTAAGTGAGAGGGTGGAGACGTAGGCGTTTATGCACTCGGGTTTTGAAGGTTTGAAGATTATTAGTGCTGGAGAAGTTGGAGGGTGGGAGAGAGTTCCAGTTCCTTGAAGTCATGGGGATATACGTATTTGGGAACGCGTGCTACGCGCAAAGCATGCTTTGGGGTGAATTACTGATTTTATCTCATCAGAGCACTTGGCGTGATAGTATTTATAGAAAAGGGAAAGGGCAGAGACATTTCTTCTATGAGCTAGAGAGTCAAGGGAGTCTGTGAGGGTAGAATCGTCGTCTGACAGCTCGTTTCTGAATTGCATCCAGGGTAGCAAGAGAATATATAGAGGCTTCTCTCCATAAATGAAAGCCGTATTCGAGACAGGGGCGAATTTGGGCCTTGTAGATGGTGAGAAGATGTAGGGGCGTGAAAAATCGCTTGGACCTGAATAAGTGGCCAATCTTCCTTGTTGCAGATTTTGCCACAGAGGAGATGTGTTCGTTCCAAGACAGGTGACACTGTGTGACGCAATTTATGGACGGCCTCTATTGCAGTATTGTTCGTTTTGTGAGTAATTTTTTTTAAAGATATTTTTAAGATTTCTAAGTTAAGTAGTACGCCCCCCGCCCTTCCCACCCGTAATTAAGCAACATCTACTTGAGAGAAAACATGCATACTGTAATTCAGACTTAAAGAAAATTAAAGAGTTAAAAATGTTCATTATTTACAGAATATCAAAAATGTTTAATGCAATCACCTTCGAGGAGTTCTTGTACTGCTGTTCGTACTCCTTTATCAAAAGCTCTGGCATCTGCTGCTGTTTGAAATGTTAATCCAAATTTTTTGTCACCCGTCTTCCAGTGGTGGAATGTTGGCATCACTTTATTGTATTCAAAATCTTTTTTTATTGTACAACTTAATACCACCTGAAAACAAGAAAAGAAACAGGTTGTTAGATAAATTTTATTCTTAAAAAAGTTTTACAAAAACTATTTGAATTTTGAAATGAAAGTTATTTTATGTAACCAAGAGATAGTGTAATAAATTTATTTTCTACATAGTCATTGATTTCAAAAAACATCCTTTGTGTAAAATATTTTGTCAAAACTTTTAGAAAAATATTATTTTTAAGAAAAGATGTGGTTTCAACATGACAAGCATCTTCTTCCTCATAACCGTTTGAATAAGCATCAAGATCTGAGTTTTCCGAAGAGAAAGATTGGGAGAGGCGGTCTTTCATGACCTCCCGATTTTAATCCCCTTTATTTTTCCTTTGTAGTTTTGTGAAGTCTTTGGCATTCGAGCCTTCTGAACTTAGAAAGCAGATCTTCTAGCAAATGTGCAAGCTATTTAAGGAATATTCCATAGGGTACGTGAATCCCTTAAACGACCAGGGCCAGATTTACTATCTATATGGGCCCTTAAGCTGAACGTGTGGCGCGGGCCCTACAGGGGAAAATATATATTTTTTTTAATTAGTCTAAACAAACCGCATTTTTCAGAAATTATACAATTAAAAACTTAAAAATAAACATCCATGATTCTTTATTGAAACCTTGTTAAATATTATATTTAAAAAAAATAGACCCTTTGTGGTGAGGGCCGATGCAGCGTAGCCTGTGTTTAAATCCGGCCCTGGAACCGACGATGTAATGTATTGAAGTAAATGTTGAAAAGCTACTGTTACAAATATGAATAAACCTACTGCAAAAACGGTTCAGTTTTGCACTTCAGTATGCTAACAAATATTAGTTGTTTTGGTGCCTTCTATATTCCTCAAAGTATTGTAAGGTAAGTTAAACATATCTACATATAATTTATTATTATTATTTAAATAATTTGAGACTAGTTCAAAGGTTTTGCTTTCATTTTCATTACAGAGAATACACTGCTAAGACTGGTTTAACCCAACCACCTACTTCTGCCTATGTCAACGTTTTCACTTCTCTAAAAGTCATCTTAATTATCTGAGAAAAATATTCAAATCTATGGTTTAAAGAAAATCATGAGAGATTGTTAACTACTGAGTCCGAGCTGTTAGGGATGATTTTTATTATATGTCAGAAGGGAAAGCACAAAGGTCCCAATTCCCGATGGAGTGAAATCAATCCTTCATGAACACTGCTACTATTAGTAATTTGAACTTTTTTAATCTAGGTTTTACCCATTCCCTTATTTTTTCCTACCTCACTCTTTAAAATGTTTCTAAGGAATCTCCACTGTCTCAAGGTGTGTTTTTATCGATTGAAGGAGACAATAAAAAAGTGTCTTCTGCTGGAATTATAAATTTTTAATTTATTTATAACGAGACTATAGTTACGAGAGCTTGCCCTCTTCATCAGTCATGAGATGAATGGTAAAAAGTGAGATCTCATTAATTCCTGTGAATCAATTGTAATAAACTGATGAAGAGGGCAAGCTCTCAAAACTAGCCTCGTCATAAATAAATTAAAAATTTATAATTCCAGCAAAAGACACACTCTTTTATTGTCTCCTTCAATTTATAAAAATTCTGCTACTCTCGGCAAAAAACTTTCAATGTGTTCTCATCATTTGAGCTCTTCTCTTTTTCAGATTTACTCTAATGAAATTATTACACAGTGATATATAATAGAGTTAAGTCAAACATACTCTTTAATTTATTCCTTGCAAATTGTACAACATGTCTAGTTGAATCAGAAACAAAAATTATTGATAAATCGATGGAATTTAATTTTTCTTTATTATTATTATTTTCATCAAAGATTATCTAAGCCGAAAAGGTGAGAGAATAGAGCAGCTATTCTCAACCGCTGGTCCGGCGATCCACCAGTGGTCCGCGGAGAAATTTTACTAGTCCGTAAATATATATATAGTATATATAATTACATATCTTTACATTTAAATATTATTGTAAGTAAATGATAATAAAAATGTTACAATTAACTTATGTAGTAGTTATTTAATACCTAGTAAAATTTTGTTGTTAAAATAATATCACTGGTCAGCGAATTTTTTTTACAAATTTTACTGGTCCGCGGGCCAAAAAAGGTTGAGAAACGCTGGTATAGAGCACGTGATGTATACACCAGTTTATTAAAGACACTATTCAACAAGCATGGTATGTGCTTTAATGAAATAAAATCAATAATCCCCTCCATATCCCATATTATTCCTGAAAACCAACTTATTCGACAATTAATTTTTCCCTATGAGTTCTAGAAAATGAAATTTTTTTTTCCGAATTCTACGAACTGCGATTGTTGAAAAAGTATCTGTATATTTGAGTATGATCTTTAACATTTTTCGATTGATTGTACTAAATTTATCAAAAAAACAAACAAAAAAAACTCGGTATTAAAGGTAATCGATGCTTAAGGTAGTTCTTTCGAGGCAATCCATACAAAAAGTTTTAGCCTCGTAACCACTCTATACATATGAACGGTGCTAAAATTTTAGGTTATGTTTTTTTTAGCGTGACTATACTTCTCACACTACTATATCTTCATTATGAATGGATCGTTTCCAAGCGATTGTTCTTATCCCCTCCACTAAAAATAATCGCCCAAATATGTTTTTTTTAATTTATTTTTTATCAAAACTACGAGGTAAATAATTTCAATTTTTTGGAACGAAGTGAACTTATGGGACGCCTCGGGGTGGTACCTAGTCTGTGAAAAGTGTCCGTAACGTTAAATAAAAACAAGCGAGCCAATGCTCATGCGCGCGCATCCACTCAGCCACTCTGGGGGCGGGGCCTCTGGCTTGCGCTCTGGTCGGGAATCGATGCTGTTCGATGTTGAATCTTTCGATTCAACAGGTATTATTTCATTACCCTCCTCTACCTCTCTGCTTCTATTTATCGAAATAATCCTCTTTAAAAATTTTATTAATTTAATAGACAGAATAATAGAATTCAATAAAATGGCATCGAATTCAGAGACAGAACATTCAGAACATTTCGTTATTCAGCAACAAATAACAAAGGTGTGCTTACTTAATTAATAAATAAATGAAAATGAAATGAAAATAAATAAAAGAATATTGCAATAATTCTACTAATTTATTTATTATATTTCCAGCTAATAGAAGAAAATAATCAATTAAAAAAAAATCTACTAAAGGTAAGCGTTATATATTAATCGTGGGTGTATGTGTAAAATCCCCGTGAATCCCTAATTGATTTCATAACTAATTCCTATAATTTATTTATTTATTTAATTAATTGAATTTTATTATTTATTTATTCTATTTAAGGAAATAAAAATTAAAGAAGAAGAAAAAATTCCTTGGAATTTGATTTCCAACGAGGATTTGATGAATTATTATTAAAATATCTAAGATTATTTATTTATTTATTATTAGAGTATCTATTAGTTAGATATTTATATAATATACTGAGTAAAACATTGTATAAATTCATATACTGTTTTTTCTCAAATTCAAAAATATTTCCAAACAAGTTTGTTCAGTACCCACCTCTCCATCCCCTCCCTCGATTAGCACTCATGGATTTAATTTTAACATTTTTTATTTTATTTTCTTTGAAGGAAAGAAATACGAAAAAAAAGCCGAGTACCAAAAAAGGTATCGGGAGCGTGAAAAAAAAAAACAAGGTACGGTATATAATTTATATACCGTATATTATATATATTATAATATTTTGCAGTGTAATTTTAAATACGACTGTAAAGTTAGTAGACATCAGACGAGAAATTAATGATTTTATAATCAATTTCAGTATCGGAGAAAAATATAAAAAAAAAAAACAAGTAGGCAATATCAACAAGAGTATCGACAAAGAATAAAAGAAAAAAATACAAAAGATCCAAGGTATGGTATGAAAATTATATACATTTTTAATAAATTTATTATTACCATTAATAACTGTAATTAATTTTAGTACTTACTACTATCGATGCTGTTTTCTCGAGATATTTGGCAAAAATCGAATCACAAATATATATATCTTATTTTAGTTACCATAAAGCTATAGTTTCTATGATAGAACATAATTAGGCTTAATTATTATTATTCATATAAATACCTGTTTCTTTTTGTATATTATTATTATTATATATTATATATTTTTATAAATCATTGTAAATAAAATAAAGGTGTTAAGATAATTTTATAAAGTAGTTTCTTTGCTTTTTATCGATAAAAAAATCATAATAAAAAATGTATACCCGAATAATTATTTTTCTTTATACCTAGAATAGAACTTAAAATTAATATTTTTATAATAAGGAACTTCGTTCCTATCCGGTGTCCTACGACACAGATCGACTTTTAAGTTACTCCGAATATATTATTCTAACAAATATTAGTTTTTCGTAAAGATGATGAAAGTCCTTCAATGAAAAACAATAAAATAATGATCATTTTCCCATCCTTTCCCAATCTACCATATGTAAAAAATTTCATTTTTAATTGCAATTATTTCATGTTTGGTGTGGTAAATCGTCTTCAAATTTTAACAGTGTATTTATTATGCTTTTAATGACTTATATTCCAAGTTTCGAAGACTTCTTGAATGTTTGCATTTGTGAAAGAACTACCTTAAAAAACCTCGTATATCATCAAGGGTAGTTACCCAAGGTTCAATATAAATATATAATAAATCTAAATAAATCTAATTAAAAAGAAACTAGAATTCATCTAAAATGGAAGTACCCTTTTAAGTTTATATTCTTAAGGGTTCGTCATTTACTAAAAAACACCACTAATGATTTTTTTTTAATTTTTAGTATTTATCAAAATTTACATGTTTTTGTTTTCAATAAATTTTATAAAAATCGCATGTCAGAGAGAAAAGTTGTATAAATTAGTTCGATAAAATTAGGAACCTAAGTGTTTGAGTTCAAATTCAGGGGATTGCATTTATTTAATCTACATCTTTCTAAAACAAAATTCAAATAGGTATATTTAACATTTCAATTTAATTCACTTTTAATATTTTTAATTATTTTGTTTTAATATTGTTATTTAAGCGGGGCAAGTAAAAGTTGTTTGAACAAAACAGGTCAGTATATTTTAACTAATATTTCAAATGATTATGAATTTATTTATTTATTTATTACAAGTTTTGATGACTATGAATAATAATTTTATTTTTTTAGTTAATAGCTTCAATGATAAAGCTTGTATTTTTTTTTTCAATTGTATTCATTCGGTTTGGCATTGTCTAAATGAAAATTATTTGCATTATCTTGATATATGAGTAATTAAGGCTTTGAATGATGAATTCCCATCTCATATAAGATTGACAATCAAGAAACAATATAAATGGAACAAATAACCCTGTCCAATGAATATATTACAAAATTAATTAAATCTTTTCTATAATGCAAGAAGTAAATCCGGTATCCTAGTTAATTAGTTTTGCAAGAGAACTTGAAGTGTACATGATTAAAAATTAAACTAGTTTTAATAATTTCGTTTATAATTAATGAGAGGCGCCGATAGAGCAGTGGCTAAGGCGCTTAACCTCGAATCGAGCTTACTCAGGATCGAATCTCGTCTAGTCAGAACTATTATATTTTCATCTTTGTCAAAAATATAAGGCGCCGCACTTCATTCAGGGGAAGACAATGGGGAACCACCCCTGTGAAAAATTAGAATCGAGAGGATACTCTCCATGGTAATCGCCGACGCTCGAAATTGAGTATGGCGCTTGAAGAAGAAGAAGAAGAAGATAATTAATGAGAGAAATTTATGTTTTATCGAGAGTTGTATTATTATCTACATATCAGCTGTGATTGTAAGAATCGTTAAGTTTTTTTCAGTAAGTCTGTGAAGGCATTGGAATCATTCAAATAATTATTTACATCAAGCAGATACACACTCATAAAGGGAAATCAATGAGGTTGTCTTCTGATTGATGCAAATAAACATTTGAATAAATATAAATATGTAAATATCAGTGGCGTGCGGCAGTGGCGTAGCGAGCTTAACTCGCGCCCGGGGCACAATACCTTTTTAGCCCCCCCCCCCATTCGAAAACCATATAATATTATATGTAAAATATACTCGCAAATTAATAAATAAATAAAAGTAAAATAAATAAAGTCATAGGCTCAAGCTAGGCTTTAAATTTGAGACAAAAAATGTAGTTGAGAAAACAAGACTAGATTTTGAAATGTATATGATTAATATGATAAAAATACATTAATAAAACTATATACTATGTATAAATTTTCCTTGCTTTTGATGAAGCAAATTTATCCATAATATCATCAAAGTTGATCATTTCAAATTTTTCTCTTTCCACACTTAAAAATGCGCCCCTTTGTGAGAAGAGCCCGGGGCATGATGACCCCCCTTTCCCCTCCCCTCGCCTCCCCCCACGCTACGCCACTGGCGTGCGGTCCATGGATGCTGAGGATGCGGCGAATCCCAAAAATTCCAAAACATTCAGACTATTTTCATACAGTGTCATAAAAAAATCTAACGTTAAATTTGAAAAATAACGTAAAATTCTATGATTTGGTTATATACATTATTAGCATATTCGATGAATGAAAAAAAAATGCAGGGGTTTTTTTGGACAGCATCCCCTGTTTGAAAAGTCACCGCCCGCCACTGGTATATATATAATTTATTATTTAGAGAATATTGTTTCAAAGGTTTGGCCTTCATCAGCAGTCCTTTCAATTAGAAATATTATAGCTGTTCTCATGGGTTCAAAAACCCGATTGAATGTAGGTAACTTTGTACGTTTGTTAGATGACCTGTATGATATTACGACAAAGCAAATTTACCTATATCCAATCGGGTATTTGAACCCATGATAACTAACAGATATAATATTTATTATTAAAAGGACTCCTAATGAAGGCCAAATCTTTGAAACAATAGTCACTAAAAAATAAATTTAGCATATACAGGGTGGGGCGCGGTCACTTCCTTATTTTAAAAAAATCATAACACCAAAAGAATTGGCAGTATCGATTTAATTCTTTTTTCTTTTTTCTGTATACAGGGGTACATTTAAAGCTTTATTTCATTGGTTTTTAAAAAAGACATCTCGAAGGTGGCCACCGTCTTCGTCAATACACTAAGATAGGCGAATTTCTGTCCACTTTCGGTCACTTCCTTATTTTAAAAAAATCATAACACCAAAAGTATTGGCAGTATCGATTTAATTCTTTATTCTTTTTTCTGTATACAGGGGTACATTAAAGTTTTATTTCATTAGGTTTTAAAAACGACATCTCGAAGGTGGCCACCGTCCTCGTCAATACACTGAGATAGCCGAATTTTGAAATTTCTGTCCACTTTTTCCAGCATATCTGTGCCTATGTCGGCAATAGCAGCACGAATATTGTCCTTCAGCTGACCAAGGGTCCTTGGACGATTCGTGTAAACCAAAGATTTAAGGTAGCCCCACAGGAAATAGTCACAAGGGGCTAAATCTGGCGATCGCGCTGGCCACTGAAGATCGCCCCTAAGAGAGATGAGCCGTTCGGGGAAGTGTTCCCGCAAGAGATTCATGGAAGTTCGTGCCGTGTGATCCGTGGCGCCATCCTGTTGGAACCACACATCCCCACATCCATTTCTTCGAGTTTGGGTAGAAAAAACTCCTCAATCGAAAAAGTGGACAGAAATTTCAAAATTCGGCTATCTCAGTGTATTGACGAGGACGGTGGCCACCTTCGAGATGTCGTTTTTAAAACCTAATGAAATAAAACTTTAAATGTACCCTGTATACAGAAAAAAGAATTAAATCGTTACTGCCAATACTTTTTGTGTTATGATTTTTTAAAATAAGGAAGTGACCGCGCCCCACCCTGTAATATACATATTTATACTCTTATACAGTAGAGTCTCGAAAACTCGGCCACACCTTGGCAGGGCGAAAAACCCCCATTTTCATGTAGTAAAGGCTTCATAAAGTACGTACTTTTCCTCTATTAAAGGGTATTTGGGCAGTTTATTTTCTGTTGTATTCTCAAGCAAACAATACATACAAGTAAAGTACTGTATTTTCTGAGGAAACACTCGTACTTATTCTTTTTTAACCCCATTCACGATAATTTGGCATTTTCACAAAATCGGCCACCCTTTCCACATTAGGTCGAGTTTTCGGGACTCTACTGTATTGAAAAAATTTTATTGATTGTTAGTTTTATAAAACACAATCGCGTCAAATAAGTTATTAACTTCAAAAGTTTTGCTTTATGTAATGAATTTAAAGCAAGACAAGCATTATTCGTATATGTTTATTTGCATCAAGCGGAGGACAACCTCATTAATTTCTCTTTATGAATCAAAAACTCCGCTACTCACGCCAAAACAAATCTTTTCAATTAGAAGAAGCATTTTTTTCCTTATAAATTAAACAAATATGCTACGTTCGGGAAAAATCGAATTAAATACTAACTGTTTGATCGGCGATTCTTTTTCCAAAAATAAGATATTCATGCTTGCAGTCCTCGAGGTCGCAAGAGATCTTGCGTTTTCGGACAGACACATCGGAAAGGCCCCCAACCCCGAGAGGGACCCAGCCGCCTGTGCTGTCGTCTCGCATCATCACCTGCGCTCGGACTCGAACCAGATAGTTCCCACTGAAACAAACCAACATCAAAACAATTAATCCAATACAAAGCCTTCTACCTATATAAAAATTACAAAGAAATTAATTAACAAGAAAAAAAATGGAGGTAAAAGGGAAATGTTTAACAATATGCATTCTGTAAATTCAATTTTTTGCCAGCAGACGGTTTGAGATAGAAAGCTGAAACTTCGCACAAGGATGAAGCTTATTAATACATACTTGTATGTCAAATTACAGCTCATTAGCTAGAACCATTCAAGAGCTCCCAATATAACGATTCGATTTTTTTTTTCAGCTGAAGTTCTGAAGCTAGAAAATCCAAAATCTTATCAGTTCTTTATTTTATAATCAAAACAATTCAATTAATTTTCTAATTTTCCATCCGTTAGAAATGTAAACAGTTAAAAATACAAACATTTTGGTAGTAAAACTAGCATTTTATGACCTTTCGTTCATGAGTTATAGTGGGTATGGTAATGCAGGCAGACAAAAAAAACCCAATGATTTTACTTTTTCAGATATTTTTAAACATAGGAAATTATTTAGAAAGAAAAAGTAATTATTTTGTACCTTTTGTATCAGGGTATATCTATTATGAAATCACGAGAGATTCATCCCGAAGTGAAATGGGCTATTTTGAGAGAATTTTACAATAACACATGTGTATTAAACGTCAAAGTAGGGACGAAAAGTTATTCAAATTTTACGTATCAATTTACCAGGCAACCGTTTTCTTAAGGGCCGGTTGTATGTCGCAAAGTAAATACTTTTACCACTAACGGTAGATGGTAAATGGAGCCACTGGGATGGCCAATCAGATGACAGGCACTTTGGTAAAGCATTTACTTTGCTACATACAACCGGCCCTTAGTGTTTAGGTTACTGGTATAATTTCGATGAATAAAAAACGATAGGTGGGTAGATTCCATAAAGATTACAAACCCAAGTTCGGTTAAAATTCCTGTAGCTAATGAGCTCAAATTTGGCACATAATATTGTATCTATTAACATACTACATCTTTTTGTCAAGTTTCAACATTCTAGCTCAAACTGTTCGATGACAAAAAAATTGCCAAATCACTGAAATTTTCGGTATCTTGAAAAAGTATCCATGTATTTTCTCCAATTGCATTAAATCAATTTCCACAACTCTTTGATAAAAAAAGTATTTTCTCTCTAACTCTTTCATTAGGTATATATAATTATTTATATGTTCACAAAAATGTTTTCTAATTAAATAAATTAAATTTTAGAAGTTTAGTAAAAAAAAAAAAAAAAAAAAAAAATCATCATCATATAAAAGAAATATTAATTTCTGAGGGGAGATATAAAGAAAATAAAAAAAATATTAAATATAAATGAAATTTTAATTAAATATTTTGACATAATTTGTTCGATTTATGAAAACAAAAAATTAATAAAACAACAGGAAGAAACACATATATTATAGAGAAATTTATAAAAAAAAAAAAAAGTAGAGGAATGACAAATTTTTAAAATCATATACCTACTACTAAAGGGCATTTGTGCCTGTGTCTGTATGTCCGTCCCTCCAGAAATAATCAATCAAATAACTCCTAAACTGTTTACTCTACACATTCCATTAGATGAAAAGTTGTAAAGGGTGTAATTTTTGTTTAAAGAAAACATCCACACGAAATAGGGGGAGGGTCAAAAATTGAAAATTTTAGGTCTTTGAACCAACTCAACCAAATTTTGTATACATATTCTGTGGGACCCCAGAAGTATAGAAATGCAAAAACTAACCACCGAAAATAGGGGATAAAAAAATGAAACTCCGAAAGGGGATAAAAAAATGAAAATTCTAGCACTTTGGACTAACTCAACAAAATTTTGTATACATAATCTGTGGGCTTCTAGAGAGCTAGAAATGGGGTGGAGAGTGACTGGAGGCGGGGAGGAGGTCTGGAGAGGGTTGGTGTGGTGGAGAATGATCAGATGCGGGAGAGGGGGATCGGGTTTGGGGGGTTGAGAAGAGGAGTGTTCAGGGAGCGGGTCCAGGGGGTTTCGCAGCTAGTATAATAATAAATCATTGAAAATTCATATGATTAAATTATTAGAATGAAATATTAATTATATATAAAAAATAAATTGAAATTGCGAAACCAGCCTTTAGGTAATAATCTAAAATTAACAAATGAGTTTCTATCGTAGCGGTCACCAAATTTGAAGGATTGAGCCGCTCAAAACAGTGCTGTTAGCATTTTCAGGATAGGATAAGAGAATCTCTAACTGATGTGACAACCACGCCCCTCGATCTGTTGCCATATCAATTAGGGTACGATTCTGATACTACCTTATTCAGACTTGAAAATGATATTTGTGATATCTCTGCTCAGCTGGTCAACGTTTCTAATTTGCTGAAGGCCACTCTAGGGCAAAATATTATTTCTGAGTATCTTTGAGAAATAAAATATAATATCAACAAAGAACTAATAAAATCAAGACAAAAGTAATAGCTATTTTATTAGATATTAATTTACTATGAGTTAGGTTTTTCTAGGTCACTTGTTTCACGTGAAACAAGTGACTTAGTAAATTAATATCTCATAAAATATTCATTTACTTTTATCTTTATTAAAGATGTTTCACCTTGCACCAACACCACAATCTCTATTAATCAGGAATTAAAGTTAGGTTCTCATAATTATTAGGGTAGGTATTAATGTAATAATAAAACTTGAGCAAGATGCGAGGTAGGTTTTCATAAAAAAGAAATAAAACAAAATTGAGTTTTGAATTCGATATATTTCGGGGGTGAGCCCATCATCAGTTTTCTTTGACTCTCACCCCCGAAATATATCGAATTCAAAACTCAATTTTGTTTTATTTCTTTTTTTGTGAACCCTATCTCGCATCTTGCTCAAGTTTTATTATATTAAAATGTTTCACCTAGAACCAACACCTAACTCCTTAAAAGTTAGGTATTAATGTTGCGTCTGAATGAATCTGGATTAGATAAGATATATTCGCATCAAAAAACTCAACGTTTCGGCCCCTAATTCTTGATTTGTTTTTAAGTGTTACTAAAATTATTTTAATGTTATTATAGATCCTGTTTTTAACAAGCACTTGAGTTCAGGGGCGTCAGCAGAAAAGTTTTGAGGGATGGCGGGGCAAAGCTTGGAGACAAATAATTACATTAATAAATTTTTATTTAATTTTTTGAGTACATTTTCACAAGAGGAATACACTAATACAGTAGTGCTTAAATACAATAACACATACGGTACAATAAACATAGTTTAGTGAGGAGGGCCGGAAGTCCTAGAGAATTTTTGAATTTAGTCATAACAAGATGATCTTAGAAACAGTTTAAAACGAGAGTCGAAACGTTTCTAGAGTCAAAATTGACTCTTGCATGTTAGAAGGAAAAGGAGAAATATTAAAGAGTTTCACGGAGTTGAAGTTATTTGTGGAGCCTGACTTAAAGAATAGAATGTTGAAGAATGGAATTTTAGTCTTTAGAAGCTAAACGGGCGAAATAATTGAGGAGTGAGTAGTATCAAGTTGTTCTAATTGGTCAGCGAAACGATTCTGAATATGTGTGAATCGCGTATTTCGCACAGATGAGAGTTTTAATGTGAATAATTGATTTTATTTGGAACTATCTCATCAAAATTACCTAATGCGGTTGGTTTCCTACGAAACATTTAACTTATAAGCTTGATTGTTAGTTATGTTGAAAGCTCAATAATATTTAAATAAAAAACAAGATTTTTGGGTAGGGACATTTACATAAGACGTTTTCAACCCTAATTCTGGAGTTGAGTTATCGAAGTAATTGTGAACAAATTTTTGAAAACTTTGAAAAAATATCTTCTCTATCACTTGATAATATTATATTGCTGGAAGATACGTGTAAAGTTGTCTGGGAGATCGGGGACGAGGCCACAAAAATATTACCAACTCAAATTCTAGGTAGAATTTATTTATTTATTTATATTATGGTAAATTTATTTTAAAATCATCATCAGTACAACGGAAATCAGAACCAAAGGAATCAATAAATTACTTATGTACAGTACAAAATTCTTTCACATTCAAATACTGGATTAGATATTTAAATAATTGATAAGAAAAAAAAATATTTCCGTTGTACTAATAATAATTATTTTAAAAGAAATCGAAAGCTTTATAAAAGATTTTATATTGTTATGTTTTTATGGCCTCACTTCTGATCTCCAAAATAATTTTATATGAAAAGAAGACCGATAACGTCTGAGAATTTAACGTGTAATCGAAAAAAAATATTTAAATGTTTAACCCGAAATTTTTCTCATTTTTAAGGTTCCATGGTTACTAGGAACCCGTTTATTACGGCCTCGTAGCCCCTACAATTTCCCATCAATTATGATGGAAATTCATATGGATAGGCTTTTAATATTTGCTATGTCAGGAGAGTAGTAAATTTAAAAAAAAAATCGCGCGCCCCAACAAATGAGATACCGTTGAATACGGCATTTAAAATCTTATTAAAAATATTTTTTCAGAAATGTGTAATTTCTAAGGTTATTTTCGGTATCATTACGACAAATAATAAATCTAAATTACCACTTGATTGATGAATAAGAATAATGTGAGTTCTTATTCTCTATCTAATCTAAATTAGCAACGCTTTTAATCTTTTCAATTTTAGAAAAAATATTTGCTCCCCCTCAAATAAACCCCTTAGAGATAGTCAACCAAACATACACACAATCTCTACTAGGTATAGAAATTATTTGGACGACTTATATGCTCGATATGTCCTACAAAGACCCACTTTAATATTGCAAGCCTTTGATTTTACGTCAACACAACTTCTTACGATGTACAAGAAATAAATTAGCTCCTTCTCTCAATATGGCTTGCGTTTGTGGAGAGAAACCTTCAAACCACACTCCTTTCATTACTCCCGACCACAGGGAGCCTAAAATCCAGTCCAAAAAATGGTAGCCGAACCAGTATCCCTAAGTTACAGTCCACTAAAAAATAAATAATAGTGTTTTGTTACCGCGAACTACCCGAAAAAGATTCGGGCGTAACATAAATTCAGAAGAGAGTAAAAAAAATCCGGCCATATCTGGTTCATTAGATTTGCTGGCTCATCGAAGATGCTCCTTCGCCATTTGAGTGTACTATACTAGATTCTATGTTTCTTCTAACCTAAACTTTCCTTCCTAAAGCCTCATTTGTAAGAAACACGCGAATCCTAAAAGTTAAACAGTCCTTTTGCTGTCAAAATGAAAAAGAACCGAACTAAGCTTTCGATAAATCGTTTATCCCTATGACTTCTAGAGAATGAAACTCGACTCCCGCCGGTATTTTCCACAATCTACAACCTTTAGTTGTTGAATATCCGCATCTACGCAGGTACCTTCAATTCAGATCTAACCACCAAAATTCTTTCTTCTTGTCCTTCTATTCACGACACAATACTAAATAAAAATAAATAAACACAAATATCTTAACGTAAATGAAAATTATTTAGACCACCATATACAACACAAGGTGGTTTGAAAAAAAATTCCACCATCTAATACAAGTTTAAAAAATTGCTATAAGGGTGTATTTTATAATTTTGCAAATATTGACTTTATGAAAGAAGCTTAGTGTGAGTACTTTAAATAAAAAATATTTTAGTGGCTATAAATTTGGATGATAAAATTTTGGGCCCTTAGTATGGAGTCGCCTTCACACTTGGACCAGAGACATAGTGTAGGGCCGCAGATTCGGATTATTTTTAATTTCATAATTCTATAAACATTGATGTAATTGTAAGAGGCCCTAACGTTTTCGGGGGGGGGGGGGGGGGGGGATTTGACACTACGCCACTGACTTGGACGCGCTTTGTTAATAATAATTAGAGGATAGATAAACAAAAGAGAAAAACATTTGTGATGGCAATGATTTCGAAATTAATAATATATAGCAATTTTTTTAATATAAGATTGTAAATTGAATATATATGGTACAGGTATATATCAGTGGCGGTCGGTGGCTTTTCAACCAGAAAATGCTGTCCAAAAAAAGTACCG